>JALGPY010000045.1:0-260000 GCA_023055425.1 Linanthus parryae
GGGTCGTTGCAGGGAGGGTGATGCTAAAAGTGACGGCGGAACTCAAAAGCAACACAATCCAGAACTCATAATATTAAACAACTATATTAAGCACTGAGTCTTATACAAGAGTTGGGTATTATTACACAGTAATTAACTAACATTTCTAGATACTACTTGTGAAGTCACTCTAAGTGAGTCTCGCGCCCAGCCAAACCATAGTCTCCAGGTCCTAATACTGCGGTGGGAAAGGAAAACAAGAACCGCAATTTTGAAAGTCAGCAATAAATACTGAGTGAGCAACACCCAAGCATGTCAAACATAGAAGAGAGGTGATTTAAAGTAAAAGACAGTTGAATAAAATCTTCTTTCACATTTTCAGGAATTTTCACTGACCAGGCTGAAATGCATGTCCAATATTCCCAACTGGAAATTTTATTTAGTTCCAATAATCCAAGTAAGAAATTCTCAATTGTTCACAATATCCTCATTCTGCATTAATAATTATCCAATCCATAAATTCCATTTTAAATTCTGAGTTGAACGGGGAAAATCCAATCGTATCGCAAATTTATCCCATCACAAGCTACCAAGACCTTAAGTGTCGACACCCCCTAACAGGGTTCTTGCGCCCATAAGGAGTGAGTACAATGAGCGAACCCGTGGCAATGACAACCGGGCTAAATAATAATGGGTCGAGTGGATGTAGCCAACAACGACCAAACCAAATCAATAATAATCCAAATGACGTTCCCCACACAACTATTTCCACTTTAAGTTGTTACGGATTATTTATTATGGTGTGAGAGTTTCCAAAGAATAAGTTAACAAATCCAGCAAGTACCAAGTAAAAATAAAATTTTGAGACAAATTATGAAAACACGTTTGACAAGAAGGAAGCTAGGCTCACAAGACTTGGCATGTATACTCACCTTAATCCACAACAATTAGCATGTAAAAGCTCCTACGGACGTTCGTCGTCCTCGTTTATGGACCTGTCGCCAACGATTACCAATTTCTAATTACAACAATATTATTTCTAAATAAAGAACGCTTAACTATGTGAAACTCTCACGATACCCCCAATAAAGCCAATAAGACCTGTCTTTAAGACATATACTTATTCATACAACCTGATAAAGAAGTATTTTCTTGAAATAACTGTGATATTAAATAATTTAACCAGCACTTGTAAATATTTTTCAAAATAAGCGTAATGTTGAAATTAGTAACAAAATATCATTTGATATATCTATAAGGAGTTATTTAGCTGGAGAAATAATATTTGATTCTTGTTAATAAAAGTTTGATAAGTAACTATTTCAAACTATCTATCTTTTTAAACTAATGCGACATAATATTTATATATTCCCCAAATATCTCTTTGAACTTATTTTTCCAAGAAAAATAATTTATTACACCCAAAACATATTTTTATTGCTAAAAAATTTCCACTTTTATTTTTATTTGAAATAATATTTAATGAAATACTAAAAAAAGCTTTAAGCAAATTAATAATAATGTATATAATATAGATAATATTGCAGGCCCCTAAAGATTTCATGAAACACAATAAGCCCCCCAATAGTTCTAGCTAAACTACGAAGAGATCCCTTAAATTTCCTGAAAAGACAAATCTGCCACCCCAGCATAAACCAATGATGAACCCACTTCCTCACCCGATCAAAACACGACATCAAGCTACCAAGACATAATTTTGATTGTTAAAAACAACTCAGAAGAGGATTTAGAGCATACCCGGTCCAAGAAACGCGAGAAAAGGACAAGATTTGAAGCGGGTCAAGGCCGACGAAATCGCCACCGGTGATGGAGCTCGACGACCAGATTCTGGTGGCTATTGGCCTCGTCTGAGCATCCCACTAGCTGGGTCGGATCTCTTGGAGGCTGGAGAGACCAATATGAATAGGTGGGTGGCCCTAGATCGGTTGGGCCAAGCTCCTCTCCGGAAAACATGGAGGAACGGCGACGGCGGTGTTTGCTTTTGCTATGCCGCTACTGCTCCTAATTTGGCTTCGGGTTTGGCTTCCTATGTTGATTTCGAGGCCAAAACATGGGGGAGTATCGAGAGAGAGCCAAAGGAAGAAAGAGAAGAGAATGCAGTGGTGGCTTCGGGTGGTTTCGGTCGGGGATGGCTACCGTGGTGGTGGCTGGTGGTTGTTTGCTGCCAGCTGCCGCGGCTGCCTCTGCCTTCCACAAGAAACAGAGAGAAATGGAGGGTGAGAGAGAGAGGGAAGAGAGGCAGATATATACAAGTGATGGTGGTGGTTGCCGATAGAGATGGAGATGGGGTTCGGTGATGAGGATGGTGGTGGCATTAATGGACAACTACATCCCCCCTAAGCTGCTAGAGTTATTAGATGTGGATTATGTACTAGTTGCTAGAGTTATTGGGTGTAGCTCAAGCACAAACACTCGTGGTGGTCGCATCCACGTTAGCGACTATAAATTCTTACTTTTACCTTATATGCAAATTTCTTATATGCAAATTTCTTATTTTCGCAACTAAAATACAATAATACAATAATACAATAATACTCCTAAAAATCTTATATGCAAATTTCTTAACTATAAAAATACAATAATTTACCCAACTTATTTTCGCAACTAAATTCTTACTTTTACCTTCCAAATTACTATTTTATCCTTAGGAATCAGACGGGGTATTACATAAGAGATGATGGCGGCTTTCTCTATGCTATTAATTCTACCATTTTCATTGTATCAGTATATGGAAATAACCATTTTTATTGTATTAATGTATGAAAATAATTACATAATCAACCAATTAAACTGCCCCGTGATACCACATCACCCGTATCCCGGTGATATTTAATATCTTCTCGTTTCGTAGTTCTCCACACAATTGGTTTTTTTGAAGGGTTAATACACTCCGACTACTTCATAGTCGGAGAAATCAGCGCAATGGCCTATTATGGAGAAGGGAGGTATGAGATTTGTGGTTCAATGTCAGTTGTTAGAGGTTCATCAACCCTGTAATAGCTGAACTCGTGTATGATTCTCGGCTTGAATGCTTTCTTCTGTTAATGATGGTGCCTTGTTGATACTCGGTAAAATGAGAGAGCTATTCTCCTTGTAGGCAGAAAAGCAAGAAGAAATCATTTTGCTTTCACACTCTGACTTTGTAATTGCTGGAGTTTTTTAATACATATGGTATTTCAAAAATACTTAAATTTTAGGTGGTTATTGAATATAATGCTTTATGTGGTTGAAGTTAAATTTTATTGAGTTGTTCCTGTAGTTAACTCTCTCTCCCTGCAAAATTGTTTCTTTAATTTGCACGTTGACAGTTTTGGATGAGATTATGGATGTTAAAGATCAGAGCAACATGATTTGGTGTGATCACCATTAAAGCGACAGTGGAGAGCATTACACTATAGGCTATGATACCATAAAAGATAGAGAGAGAAATTGCATGTATTGAAGAAAGAAGACAGAGGAAATTAAGAAGGAAATTAGTATATTGAAATGTATGCACATAAACGATACATAAATCACATAAAACGAATAGGCTTAATACACAAGTGAATATAACAGTTGGATAGAGATCGAACGGTGGTATTCCAACGTTCAAAGGAACTTTCCAGACTTAGGGTTATGTTATGTCTCAAATAGGAGAGAGACATGATGGAAAGATAAACTTATGCCAAATGAGGGTTGGGGCGTTTAGAGAGAGAAACGCTCTCTCCACTCTCTAGAAAACAACCCCTTGTTTTTGAAAACCCTATTTTCTGTCTGCCTCTCGCCCTTCCTGGCTCTCACGCCGCCGCCGTCGCCGAGAGGGTTTCATCCTTTAGTTTCGTTTGTGTCTTCTTTTCCTCAGATCAACACTTTCTTTCGATTTTGTTCATGTTGGTGGATTGCTTTCACCACCATCGGTTCTCTCTGGTTTCGTCACCGACGAAGTCAACAATTCTGGTTTCTGTTTGTATGCTTTCGACCATCATCATCTAGTCCCGTTTTGTTACTTCAAGCCTCTATTTGGGTTTTGATTCTTCTTTTGGTCTCTGTGAATCATTTAGTTGGCTTTGTTTGAAGTTTATTTTAATTGAAAGTTTGCTTTCTGTCCTTTTCTTCCTCTTCCCTCATTTTCTCTGATTTGCTTGCTAATCTTGTTTATGTTCTGTCCTCTTCAATAATCTTCGTTTGTTTCTTATCTTGTGTCTTTCCGATTTTAGGCTCGATCCACTCATTTAGGTTTCGATTTCCTCTTTAATTTCACTCAAATTTTGTCTATTTTCATCTAGTCTGTGTGTAAGCAAAATTTTCTCTACCATGAAGAGGGTCAGATCGACAACCTTAACCAAAGTGTGGGCTTTGAACAACCAGGAACAACCGCTTTCCCTTGCAACGTTGTTCCGATCAGATCTTCTTGATCCCAGGAGGAAAAAAGGGCGTTTCTGCCCCAAGAGGTTTCGGGTCTGTGCTGAAGCTCTCCCTCAGTGTAAGCGGTTTTGGAAACAAGGGGAATTTAATCAGAGGCTCCAGGAGGTTAAGCCGGTAAAGTTTAAGTATAGTCGGGCTGATCTTTTTCACATTCGTTCATCTCCGCATAGTCTTTCGATGTCTGGTCTTGCATGCAAGGAGTTAGCAAGACTCTTGTCCAACTCCTTTGAGGGCACACATAAGACCAAGCTCAGATTCGTTAATCCAAGGACCAAACAGGTGGTTCTTGTTGATAAAGACTGGTATTGAAATTCGGTGAAGAGATCGCCTCATCGGGATGATGCGGGCAGAGGAGCTGTGCAAGTACCGTACCACTTTTTCCGTCGTCACGTTCTCACTCCGTCCGAGACTGGAAAAAAGGGGATCGACCAGAACCGTACAAAACGGAGGATACCAAATCTTCGGATCATTCGTCAGGCTCCCCCACGCCAAATTCATCTATGAAGTTTCACACGGAGGCGTGTAGTCCATCCAAGGCCTTGAATTCTGGAGCGACTCAGCTTGAAGGGGCTTTCTGGAGTCGACCGAACTCTCCAACACACCATCCGTTTAAGAAATTGAGGCTGAATTCTCAGCTTTGGGAGCCACCAGATTCGAAATTTGGCGTTCTTTCCATCATACCCTCTGATTTGAATTAGTCCTCTATATTCGCGTTTTCTCTATCTATCCTCTTTGATATCTTGCCTTGTTTTTTCAGTTGTTTCGTCCGCTTCACCATATTGCTACCTTGTAGTTGTCTTGTTGTACTTTTCTGGGGCTTGTTGTAGTTGTTCTCTATGGTTTTCTATAGTTGTACTCTTAAGCAACTTGTTAGGTTGATCGCCGGTTGTAATAGTATTTAGATGCTTTGTACTTTACTATATTATTAATTGATGTTCTTCTTCTCCCGTAAAAAAAAATAAAAAAATAAAAAATAGGAGAGATTCTTAACTGTCCATATAGAGTTGCGCTATACAATTGTAATGATTTGAAGTAATGGGCTGAGCTGGAGAAAGATGCCTAAAGTTGAGAAAAAGATTGGGCTTAGCCATAGAGCCTGGACTAAGACCATTATTTTGTAATTGTTGCATGAGATCACACTGGTGCATTTGTAGCCGAAAAATCAACACTGATTGTCTTTCTTCAGCCGGTCCCCCTTAAAGAACTCATAGCTAGACCTGGCAAAATGGACTTTTACCCATTGGGCCAGCCCACATACCCAGCTTATAAACAGGTTGGGTCCTGACTATTTATTAAATAGGTATTAATGGACCCTCCCATTTAAGCCCATCAAATAGATGGATTTTTTGGGTTTTGTCCAAGGACCCAATAAAACCCATCTAAACATTGTATCATCAAAACTGAAACACTTCATAAACAAAACTGGGCTGATTCAAAGTTTAATCTAGTAGGATTCAAACTAGAAAGTACCGTAATATTTCCATACAGAAAGATATAATGGAAAACATTTTTTTTGTTTTTTTGAAAAGATATAATGGAAAACATTTATTTATACTTTTTTTTCAAAACAATAATAATAAGAAAAAAAAAAAAAAACTGGTGATTGAGGAAGAAACGACGCAGAGGTCAACAGGAAAGGGATGAGGACGGCGATGGTGATGGTGACGACCGCCATGGACGCGGCGGCGAACGGCGGCGATGGCGGACGAAGGCACTCCGCCGCCAAGAAACAACGGCGGCTTTAGCACTCCGCCGCCTATGAACACCGTCGTTCAACTCCTCTACTAATTTCGGTAAGAAATACAGAAATTGGCCGCCGGAATCCATGGAATCCGTGGTGGTGGTGGTTGTATCGACGGTGTGGCAGCTCACGGGTCCCGACGAGTCGACGAGGAACTACTTCGTGTCAATCGGTGTGGCGGCGAACACCGGGAATACGGCGACGACGGAGGCGGCAGAAGCATGGCGGCGGCGGAAGCACGACGGCGGCGGAAGCACGACGGCGGCGGCGGAAGCACGACGGCGGCGGAAGCTCGACGGGTGCGTGGTTGGCGGCCGTGCAATGCTAGTAAGAAACTGTGTTTGCAGGAGATGGATGAGGCTTGAGGGAATGTGATATACAAGTGCAGGGTTATTTTTGTAATTTGACTATGACTAGGTTAGATGATGGGCTTCCTCATTAAGGTTGTCATTGGGCTTTTGTTCAAAAACAAATTTGTCCAGATTAGGCTTAGGTGGGATTACCCATTAATAACCAGGCCCATAAGATTTAGCCCAAAAAAACCCAACAGAAGTATGGGTTTAATTAGGTAATGCTCCAATTAAAACCAACTCATATAAACCCAACCCAAATCCGACTGACCTATCCATTTTGCCAGGTCTACTCATAGCCATTTGAGAAGGTCTTCATTTCGCAGTAGATCAATGGTTCAAAGCTATTGTATTGGAGAGTGATTCTCGCAAAGCCTTGAGACTTTTGCAGGGACGGAAATTGGGGAAAGTACATAACTTTTCTCAAAACTATTGGTCTAGAACTCTACATGGAGCAATACACCAGCTTAATGAGAAGCTTTGAATGTTGTCACCCTGCACACAAGCGTCATGATTGAAATGCTCTAGCTCGCGAATCTGACAAAAGTCCATCGCGTTTGACGAGGGTGTTAATTTCTCGAATGTTTGTTCGGGATTCAAATGTAACATTCGTCAGTTGGGTCAATTAGCCCATGATTAAATACAATCATTTAAGTTTTAATAGAAAAATTAAATTTAAATTTTCAATTCAACTGAATTTTTCACTCAATTTAATTTAAGTTAATTTTTCAGATATTCAGTTGCTACCATATAGAGCCCATATGCCTTACTATTGGATTGAGATAAGTATTTAGCAATGATATAAAATAACAATCTTCTACTGGATAACCAGCAATGAAAGTAAATGAATTGAGTAATATGTTCTTTAGGGAGCGGATATTCTTATATTATCAACATGTGTGAATATTTCATATGGTTGATCTAGTGGGTGATATTTGAGACTTTCTTAGGTTTAAACTATACAGCTAATAATTTTTTGTGACAGGATCGGAGTCACGTAAATTTATCCGCAGTGCGCGTAAACCGACCTGAACGCCACAATTATCTTAAAAAAAACATTGTGAATACAATTAAGTAACAATCTTAGCTTTGACATTCTTATCTCTTCTTCTTTACGGATAGATGTTACATTTTTATTTTTGTACCGAAGTTGATCGAGTAAGTCTTTCTGAAAGAAGAGTCCTCGAACTTTTGTTCAAAATGCCAATTGTTACAAGGGGGAGAACTTGTCTTTTGTCATCTCTCTTTTCTCCATGCAAATTGGAATATCAAGTGAAAGTTTGATGAAAATTGATTTTCACTCACTTTACAGGACAAGAGAATGGCCAAATTTTCAAAGGGAGGAAGCAATAAAGACCCACTTTTCCTTAAATCTTTCATACGGCAGAATTTCCCATCGGATGAAAAGTAGAGAAAAAGAGAGACACTTTTGTTTCTTCGTTTTCTTATTCTTTTTTTTTTTTCGAGTGTTTTTTATTTTCTTTTTCTTTCACATACAAATGATAAAAATTACCACTTTGATTCTTCTCTTCTCCATTTATTTGACTTTTTGATAATGGGCTCGTTTGGGTAAGCTAGATTAATGGACAGATAGATTATCAAAAATCTAGCAAAAAAATCGGATTTTTATAGAAGAAGAACCGGATCCTGTTTGGCACGACCCGGATCCTGTTTGGCATGACCCGGATCCTGATGGTTCCTACCCGGATCCTGATGGGTCCTACCCATATCCTGATGGGTGGTTCGCTTACGTGTCACTTCCTAGTTGGTTAATTTGTGTTCGGATGGATCCTATCCGGATCCGGTTAGTCTCTACCCGGATCCGGTTATGTGGTTGGGCAACGGAAAATATTTTTAAAATAACCGGATCCGGATTTTAAAGTAGATCCGGGTAGTCCAAAAAAATTTAAAATCTATCTCGCTCATCTAAACGGGTCTGATTATTTTTCAAATTTTCATTAATCTATCCTAAAATCTAGCTTTGCCAAACATGGCCAATATTTCACTGTTTTATAAAACAACTTTTACTCTATGATGTCATGAAAAATTAAAATTATCGAAAATTTGCATCATTTAGTTATCTAAATCACCAGATCAAAGTGACGCAGTGAATAATGCAAAAAGTCAAATTGATGGGGAAGAAAAGAATCAGAGTGGTATGAGAGAAGGCAACGCATTGTAGTAATAGTCGTTAATGAATTAAGATGATGTAAAATGTATATAGTTCAAATTGTGTTTATTGGCATCGAGAGGAAACAAGCTTGATAGTGTTCGTAGACCATAAACTATGTATATCTATGAAGTGATGCGAGTGTAATATGCATACATACAAATTTTAAATTAACATGTAGCTGAAAATATATGTTCCTCAACAAATAAAAATTGTGTAACTTGGAAATCTCTTATGCATGCCAAAATTTATAGTAAAAGTTGATTATACATTTTAGGCTAGAAAAGTAATTACATAGGGGGTCCTATTTAAGTATTCGGATTGCTAGCTAATGTCTCGTGCCTAAACAAATTGAATAACAGAATAAGTACATGTTTTAGAGTATAAATTTTATAAGTTTTATTTAGCAAACGAAGAGAGAATGAATTGCCTCACAAATTCAAGGGATTTAAATAGTCGTTGGCTTATTTTTTTTGATTAATTAAAGCATAACAAATTTTAATAGTAATATAATGAGAAATAATGAGGTCAAGTGGTGGTAGGTAGGGTGATAGAGCGTTGATAGTCCTTGCACAAGGTTCTGAATTCAAACCCTGTTGACCATAAAACGATTTCTAAAAAAGTAATGAGAAATCACAGATTGGTAATTTCAATAATTCTAAAGAGATGGAATTTCGAAAGCATGACAACATCTATATACTAAAGTAGCTATCCCTTTTCTTGTACACTTAGTATTTGTTTATTTTTATTTATTTTTTTTTTGAAAGGAAGCATCATAACATTAATTCAATAAAAGAGCAGTACAAAAGAACCGATCGCGCTACTATCACCTAAGTTGAGCGACCCAAACATAAACACAACAAGCGTAAACAAAAGAGATAATAATAAAAGGATAATGGGCCAGCTCCTGTCGATAGGGGAGGAAGATGCGACAAGCCTTGAGAAGACATTTTCTTGATTGATAATCGAGCTCTATTCTTTGTACTCGATGCTAGCGTAGCTCCGTGTGAAGGGGTCTTGAACGGGAGGAGGATTGGGGGGGGGGGGTGAAGGTAACTCGGACATCAAAGGTGCCGAGGATTGACTTTTTGTGAACCAACTTGGTGGAGGACTTAGGCATCCGGCGTTGAGTTCGAACTAAGTCAGAGATGCCGTGAGGCAAAATAGAAGCATTCAAAAGCTTCGTTTGAGGGGTTTAGCTGCAATCAAGCAGCCATGGCAAACAAAAAAAAAATCCTTCAACCATTTAACCCTATTGACACAAGGAGAAGCGGGTGGAAACTGATCAGGAAAGAGCACTTGGCTTGTCATCAAGTCTTCACAAAGGATACCTAACGAGAAACTGCACTTGCCCGGGGGGGACAACAAGCAGGCTGTTCGAGCTGTGTAAGACTGTCCCATGTCTCGACAGCTCCAGCCAAAGTTCGTCATGGTTGATCCGGAGATTGTTGTGGAACAACCTCCAAAGACCCAGGGTGATAAATCAGACCAAAACAGGCAGAGCTAAAACGGTTACCAGAGCTATAACCACAAGGTTTTGAAATCTTTGAAGCTGAAGGAATTTCATCCGACTCAACCTTTCGTTTCCCCAAAGAGCAAGCTTTCTCCATAAATCCAATTCGACGACCAAACAAACAACCATGATTTATGCACCCATTCTCCAAACGAGTCAAGCAGTGACGTTTAGAAGAACGCAGATGTTGTTTTTTAACCCAAGAACGAGTTCTTTTCTTTGGGTGGGATAAGTTTGAAAATCGAGGATGAGACTTAAGGGGATGTGAAATAAGAAAATCGAGAGGACGTGATTGCTTACTCCCTCCACTTGTGGGGGTTGCTGAATTTGCCTCAAGTGTGGTAAGAACTGAGTGTTGATAGTGCTCAAGGGTGGGATGGAAGATCAAGGTCGAGACAACAGTAGGAGCTACCTCGTCATCACGCTTACTAGTAACCTTGTCATCTTGGCCAATACCTTTTTTAGAAAAAGGGGAAGGGACCTGTTTATCAGAATAAGAAGCTACAAAGCAATTTTTCCGCTTTCCAGGTGAACAGCGAAGTTTAGAAGGAGCAACAGCCTCGTCAATGATCATAGCATTTTGATTTTGATGTTGAACAGCCGTAATTGAACGTCGATCAACATATATAATCTTTTTTGTGCGACGATTAACATAGGCAGCCCACTTTGAACTGTCAGAAGGCTGATCACTCTTTCTCTTCTTGGAAGCCATCTCCAAAGCACAATTAACCTTGTAACAAATAGCCCTCAAGTTGTCTGAAGGGTGAGAGGTAAAGCGCACAGCTAAAAGATCTTCTCTTTTATAGGTTGTGCATTTTCTAACAAAACCAACTGAGGGTGGGGGTAGAAATTGGTCTCTTTACCATCCTTAACTGATAAAATCGATCTTGAAAAGTTAGATCCTAAGAGATGTTGATCCTTTTTCTGGAAGGAAGGTTGAATTTTTGTACCCCCAAGTGGTTCTAAACACTCTGTTTTCATGAAAGCATAATTTAAATGAGGTGTCGAGAAATTACTCACAATACCAGATACCCTTTGAAGAGCTTCTTTCTGAGCAGTCTCCATAGCATCTTGTGCGGGCTGTGGTGACATTTTGCGCTCGGAATGAGAAGCTGGAGGCTTCTCGGCGTCGAATAGTCCGGCGCTAAGGTAAATCGGGTTATTTTTGGGTGCTACCACCGTTGCCGAATTTTCGTCGGCCTGAATTTGCCGAGATCCTTGAGGTGGTTTGATGGCAACTGTCTTTTCAGTATGCTGTCGAGTTGGGGACATTACAACTTTTTTGTTCGATTTGATGCAGAAAGCTTCCGCCATCTTCATGGCCTGTTGCCGAGCATTTTCAACTGCTTTCGCCATCGACTGTGACTGTTGGGAGACAGGGGTATCATTTATTTTGACTTGGGCAGAGTTGATTTTTGATTTAGGCAAAAGAACATCTCCTTTCTTCACTCTGGGTTTGGACTTCACTGCTTCTTCCTTTTTTTACCAAAAATTGCGGTTTGGAATTCTTCATCGCCGGAGTTTGTTCAAGCCTCTTCATAGAAGTTGTAGATCGATCTGTTGCATGTCGATTGACGAGATTAGAAGTTTGTCCCGATGTCGCCGGAAAGATGCTGACCTTCGCCGGAAAGTGAAAAAGGACGCCGTTCCCATCGAAAAAACTCTCCGGTCTATGTTCAGAGTTTGTAGATCGGCCACATGCCGTTCTTTTGGTTGTGTTCGATTTGGATTCCGCGGTCGCCGGAGTTTCGCCGGCTTCCGGGACAACATCGATGGGTATCTTCCTTCGTCCAGTCTCTACCCTTTTTTGTGCAAAGTGGAGCTGGGGAGGTGAGAGTTCTTGAACTTGAGAGATTGTAGATCGGGTGGTTTTGTTGCCGTGCGATTTCGAGGTCGTCGAAGTATCGCCGGAACAACTGGGGATACAAAGAGGCTGCTTGCCTCTTTTGATTTCTTCCCTTTTTTGGGCGAGAAGTAGATCAAGGTGCAAGACTTCATCTTTGCCATGAGAGAACTGATCTAGGGGTTGGATGAAGTTGGTCGGCGATTTGTTTAAGATTGAATGGAAATCGCCTCCTTCTCTCTCTCTCTTCATTCTCTCCTTTAGGGGAGGGTTTTTTTATTTTTATTTTTGAGAATCCGTACACTTTTTCTCTTTTGGAAACACAAATTTGTTGGCAACATTACTATCATTGAATTTGTCATAAATCAAACGACTGAAAGCTTGGGTGGAGGAGGAACAGTCCCAAAGGGAGGGAGGGGTAATTAACTAGTAAATATTTGGTCTGTTTTTTTTTCTCTTTCTTCCAGTTTTGACTTCTTCATCCGTAGGCATGCCCGGCTCTAGCAGTAAGCCGTTAAGGCAGTTGCTTAGGGCACCAAACTCTTAGGGGGCACCAGATTTTATATGAGTATATTTTAGTAATTTCGTTATATAGTATATTTTTTGTTTAGAATTTGCGAAAATGTATAACAATTATCCAAATCGTAAGTTTCATACACTCTTTAATGTTCCTGATTTCTTCATGATCTCAAAATTTGATTAGTGATGTTTATCTCTCCTTCACCTAATTTATCTCCTTAAATCTCTCAGAACATTTCCTTTTCTCTAGGACTCTAAGAATAACTATTCCCCCTAACTACGTTAAGAATGATTTTGGAAGATATTAAGAATGATTTTGCTATTAATTGATAACTTTTCAGAATTCATCAAATCATTTTATCAATGTAAGATTTTTACCAAAATAATCAATCTCTACACTGTTTAATTGCCTAACATCTTCTCGATTCTCGAAGATTTGTGTTTGGTAATACCAAAAGCTGGAGAAGAGTTTTTAGCTGCCGAACAAAGTACCGACGCTTTATAAAAGAAATTTCAAGAGTTGAAAGACTCAAATTGAAGTGTCTTGAATTCTTTTGACCAAAGTGGAGAACACAGGTTCCATTCATTTGTTTAGGTGTGTACAATATATGTAGTTTCTGTGCAAAATTTACGTCTCAATCTCAGTGAAATTTTAATTCAATTTTATTATTTTTCAAATTTAAGGGTGAAGTTCAATTTCGATTCAAATGATCAAATGAATTATTAAGTCAATTTTACTGTCTTATAAATTTAGGGTGGATTTCAATTTCTGCAATTTGGTTACTAACAGATTACTCGGGGCTCCATCAAAATTCCTGCCCGAAGAATTTTTTTCACAAGGGTTTCTTTTGGCTCCGACAATATCGGAGGCGACGTAGGCGACACAGGTTCTCAGAAACTAGGGTTTACGGTTGAAGTTTCGGCGATCATGGCTCAGGCAGCAAGGCAAGCAGCGCCCCTTCTCAGGCCAGAAGAGGAAGCAATCGAAGAGTTTGACGACGACCACGTACGACAAGCCCTCTCAAAGCTTGGTCCGTGCTTGGCAGGTTCCTTCTTATTCCCGATAACCTTCAATGTCTGGGTGATGAAGGAGTTATTCAAGAAAATCTGGAAGGGAGGGAAGGATATCAACATCAATGAGGTGAATGATAATCGCTTTGTAATCGGGTTCAAATCGGAAGAATCTCTGAAAGGAGTTCTAGCCGGCGGTCCCTGGACCTTCGACGGCAATCTGCTGTTACTAAAGCGATGGGAAGGCAACGTGAATATTAACAGGGAGGGTTTCGAAGAAATTGATGTTTGGTTACAAATAAAAAACCTTCCAGTCCATCTTCGTACTGAGGAAGATATCCGAAAGGCGGCTAGAAGGGTCGGTATTGTCTCGGAGGTGGATACCAGGGTACGAACTAGTGAGGGAGGAGAATATGTCAGAGCAAGAGTAAGATTGATGAAGAGCAAACCTCTGCTACTCGGAGGCTATTTCAGAGTATTGAAAGAAAGGGTGTGGGTCGATTATAGATATGAGAAAATTCCCACTGTTTGCGAATGGTGTGGATGTTTTACTCATCACTCTGAGAGTTGCAAGGAGGTTAGCGAAGAGGAGAAGCAGAAGTGAAACAGCCCAGAATCTCGGTTCAGGGTTAATGCGACAATCGACTTTCAAAAGTAGAATATTATCTTAAGAATATTACAATTTAGCTAATAAAACTATCTTTGAAAATAAAAGTTTACAAAAGCAATGTGTGAGATAATCTATGTCATCAACTAAGTGATATAACTTAAACTAAACGTCTTCGTCTCGGTCCGCGTTCTCATTCCCCAAACTTGATTGACGACCTGCGGTTTTAAAATGGCAAATGCCGACGCAGTTTTGAAGAAAATGATCAGTAAAAACTGAGTAAATACATACTACGACATGTAAAGCAATGAGTGGCACGGAAGCAAGAGTTGAAACAAATTAGAAGATTTAAATAGTAAAGCTATCATGTTGGAGAATTTGGAACAACTAGAAGTAAACGAGTAACAAAAACCTCTCAATTTAATAACATTGAGAAACCACGAGTAGTTGGTAAAATATCCAGAGTAAACAAGTTTATTTGAACTGATAACGATAGTACTTCATGAGTAGCCAAGATTTAAAAAACATTTCAAATCAATTAGGGCATATCAAGAGCCACAAACAACATTAATAAGTAGCCAATTTTGAATTTCGACTTCAATCAACAGTTTAATTTAGCTGAGGCGTGTCAAGAGCCACCAGCAGGATCGATGTAGACAGAGGGATCACGAAATAACCACTAAGGGTTCCTTCTAGGGTCTATCAAACCCTATTTCACCCGAGCGTTAAGGGAGCCCATTCGTCAACCCCGCTCACAACATTAGCTAAAAGGCCTTAAGTGTCGACACCCCTATACCGTAGTGACCCTTACAAGTATAAGTAGCACTCTATAGCTCTATGAACCCCTTGGCCTCAATATCTTGATACATTTTGGCTCATCGGGGGCGGATTTTTGAACATTAACGTTCTATCCAATAATAAGAAGCATTGCTTCAATGGTCTTAGCCATACAAAAATGGAGGATCGCTTGACGCCTCCCATTAATAACAGTACTCTGTACATCGTCCTAAGTCTATTAGAGGTATTTTATTAATTCTCTTTCACATAAACAGAATCAGAATATCAAAATTTCACAAGTAATTTCCGAGAGTTCTCAAAGGAGATGAATAGAATAGTTTAACAACATTCGAGTGGAAAACATGCATTCTCATACTTTTTCATATAACAAGCATTCATTTGAAACATCGAACGCATACGCACATTTTGATATGAAAAGGTCGTACATATGTACTTACCACTGAGATGAAGCACAATTAAAATCAAGAAACTAAGCCTAGCACTCCGACGACAACCGCTCTGTCCTACGAGGTCGATGTCTACAATCACACGTATGACGTACTCGTTATAACCAATTTACACATTTATAATAAAAATGCAAACCTACATGTCACATAGTTCTAAATGTCACTAATGCACATATAATGATGTTTAATTATCAAAATAAGTCCAACAAAACACCTAGAAGTTCAAAAATTCAAGTTTTCTAAAAAATGTGAAACTACAATTCTGGACAGAGTTGTAGCTCTGACTTTGGAGCCATATTTACCATATAAAATCATCTCCTAAAATATTGAAATTAATGTATGATGAACCTATATGTGTCTACTTTCAGAAACATCAAGAAAATCATGCATAGCTATTACAAAACTCAAGTTACAAAAATAACAAAGACTGCTATGCAGAGACAAGTTTGGAAGAAAGTTTCAACTTTGAAGAACAATTACTACTACTTGGAGAATAGGAAAAATGCCCATATTCTCCAGAATGAATTCCTTATGTGTCTAGTTTCATCACAAGAAAGATTTGGTGCCATGGGTTTCTGGAAATGAGATTTTTAACAAAAATGGTAAAACTTATCCAAAAACATAGTTTCAGAAAACATGCAACTTAGAATGAGCATATCTCCCTAACCAAAAAAGATATGGAGTTGAATTTTCTTTCAAAATGACCCTCTCTGAGTCTAGTTTTCGAATATGAAAGAGTTAAAAATTTCACAGAGACAAAACTTGGAGATAATCCATGTTTTTCACAAACTGGTCAGATTGTATAAACATGCATTTTTTTCAAAAATCAACAAGAATGGTTCTAGTAGTACATGCAAGTTAAGAAGACTTAATTTTCACCCAAATAGAACCATTTTAATCATAAAAATAACATTTTTACATGCTCTTGACACAAATTATCAAAAAACTATTGAGTTACTAGTGAAAAGAATATGACATTCACAACATGCATGTGGGTTCTAATGTGGGTTTCATGAAATAATCTAAAATTTGAGGTCAAACACATGATCTAACCATGGAGATGAAGAACTAAGCATGGAATTGAAGAAATCAAAGATGAAATTTCATCAATCAAAGGTAAAGATGGACATGCAAGCATCAATTAAAGACTAGAATGAACTTTACCCCAAGATTCAAGAAGATGATGAGGAAAAGAATGCATTTGGCCTTCAATTCCTTAGAATAATTGTGTAAGAACACCCCTCCATGATGATACTAAGGTTGGAATCAAGATTTTCACAATTTAGAGCCAAGAAATTTGAGTTTTGATGAAGTTTTGTGGAGGTCAACCTCCAAAAACGGGTTTGAAGTTTGGAGAGAAGAAAGAAGAAGCTTGCATGAGTGTTCTTGAGGGAAATGATGGAAAGAAATGAAATGATGGAGAAGGGGTAGGATGAACTTGATGGAGATGGTAGTGTTGGTGGTTCATTGAGTGTAATGAGGATGTAGTGGTGTTATTTTAATAGGAGTAGAAATGAAAATGAATTATTTTATTGGTGTTGACCAAAGTGATGGAGGGGGTAGTTGGTTGTAATTAGGAAAAAAAATTAGAAGAGTTGTAGATGGGGCTAAAGAATTGATAGCCAAAAATTAAGGGGTAAAAATAAGATTTCTATTTAATACCTAACACATAAAAGTTAATTTTCATAAATTATAAAATTGCCAAGTAATTTCCAAATAAATTACTTTGTTAATAAATGTCAAAATCTAATTTTTAGAAAGTTACAAGTATCTTCCAAGTATATAAAATGAGTTTCATGTCGTATTATCCAAGTTTTCAAAAACTACGAAATAACCTCAAAATGAAATTTTATATAATCATATATGTCGAATGACACCCTTATACTTTAAAAATAAGGAGAAGTCAAGAAAAAGTTTGAAATATAAATTTCTCAAAATTTTCAAATATTTTTCCCAAAATGACCAAATAACCCCCAACTTAAATACGGGGTATTACATTATATCCCCCTTAAAATGAAGCTTCGTCCTCGAAGCTTTAGAAAAACTTTTTTTTGTAAAACTACGACATGCTTCACGAGAATGTAACTAATGCACATGAGAGTTGTATGCAAGGCTAATGCATATGAAACACTTTAATTAACGGAAATAACGCTCTCGGTCGGTTACGTCTCATCTCACGCGTACAATAGTAGGGATTCAAATACAATTAGCTCAAGTAAAAGGCCGACACCAAATTTTGAAAGGTCTAGACCAACTTACAAGGTCTCACGTTTACAAGGTAATTCGAAAAGTTTTTTTCGCATTTAAACAAGTCGCGAAAGTTATAGATACAAAATACTTTGATCACAACTAACATGTCATATTGCTTGACTCATACACATTAAAAAAAATATTATCTTACTTGTTTAGGATTAGATAAATCAATCACCTCAAGTGTTCCACACATACGAGGGAGAAAAGAACACTATGTGTCGTCACACAACGTGCCTCTCCGTCACAAATCGCATGTGTTTCTGATGTTCCAACTTAGTCTACACAGCGGGTACAACTCATAGTACCGTCGTACTAAGAGTCACGCCAGCGGACTGCTAAACAAAGTGGTCTATATCACTTGACATTTGGTATCTCCGCACCCAATTATTTTTTTGTCAAAATCACTTTTTTTAGAAATTCATTTTTTTGTCAAAACATTCCAATTTTGGAAACAAACATGTCAAATTTAACTAAAAATAAATCAAATTCCAACTAATGGTTTAAGGTCCGTCACTTGTAGGTGAGAAATGAGGGGTCTTAGGGTCTTCTAATTCAAAACGTTGATACTCTCATGCCGACAAAGTAATATAAATCATACATAGTCATAGTTACGCATTACACAAATAAAGCAAAATATAAATATGTATCACACATGAATTGCACATGTAAATAGGCAAGTAATTTTTCACAACCCACGTCTCAATGAGACGCTAACTTAATCAACAAATACGGTACAAATCGAATTTCACAACACTTAAGTACCCAGACTCCCCGACGGCTTGTTTACTTCATTTATTCCCAAATTGAGTTATCCTAGTCAATTTTTAAATTTCAAAAACGTTTTATCTTGCTTATTCTATACTAATGGAAATCCAAAAGTCACTTTAACCGGAGAACCGATGCTCTGATACCATCTGAAACAGCCCAGAATCTCGGTTCAGGGTTAATGCGACAATCGACTTTCAAAAGTAGAATATTATCTTAAGAATATTACAATTTAGCTAATAAAACTATCTTTGAAAATAAAAGTTTACAAAAGCAATGTGTGAGATAATCTATGTCATCAACTAAGTGATATAACTTAAACTAAACGTCTTCGTCTCGGTCCGCGTTCCCATTCCCCAAACTTGATTGACGACCTGCGGTTTTAAAATGGCAAATGCCGACGCAGTTTTGAAGAAAATGATCAGTAAAAACTGAGTAAATACATACTACGACATGTAAAGCAATGAGTGGCACGGAAGCAAGAGTTGAAACAAATTAGAAGATTTAAATAGTAAAGCTATCATGTTGGAGAATTTGGAACAACTAGAAGTAAACGAGTAACAAAAACCTCTCAATTTAATAACATTGAGAAACCACGAGTAGTTGGTAAAATATCCAGAGTAAACAAGTTTATCTGAACTGATAACGATAGTACTTCATGAGTAGCCAAGATTTAAAAAACATTTCAAATCAATTAGGGCATATCAAGAGCCACAAACAACATTAATAAGTAGCCAATTTTGAATTTCGACTTCAATCAACAGTTTAATTTAGCTGAGGCGTGTCAAGAGCCACCAGCAGGATCGATGTAGACAGAGGGATCACGAAATAACCACTAAGGGTTCCTTCTAGGGTCTATCAAACCCTATTTCACCCGAGCGTTAAGGGAGCCCATTCGTCAACCCCGCTCACAACATTAGCTAAAAGGCCTTAAGTGTCGACACCCCTATACCGTAGTGACCCTTACAAGTATAAGTAGCACTCTATAGCTCTATGAACCCCTTGGCCTCAATATCTTGATACATTTTGGCTCATCGGGGGCGGATTTTTGAACATTAACGTTCTATCCAATAATAAGAAGCATTGCTTCAATGGTCTTAGCCATACAAAAATGGAGGATCGCTTGACGCCTCCCATTAATAACAGTACTCTGTACATCGTCCTAAGTCTATTAGAGGTATTTTATTAATTCTCTTTCACATAAACAGAATCAGAATATCAAAATTTCACAAGTAATTTCCGAGAGTTCTCAAAGGAGATGAATAGAATAGTTTAACAACATTCGAGTGGAAAACATGCATTCTCATACTTTTTCATATAACAAGCATTCATTTGAAACATCGAACGCATACGCACATTTTGATATGAAAAGGTCGTACATATGTACTTACCACTGAGATGAAGCACAATTAAAATCAAGAAACTAAGCCTAGCACTCCGACGACAACCGCTCTGTCCTACGAGGTCGATGTCTACAATCACACGTATGACGTACTCGTTATAACCAATTTACACATTTATAATAAAAATGCAAACCTACATGTCACATAGTTCTAAATGTCACTAATGCACATATAATGATGTTTAATTATCAAAATAAGTCCAACAAAACACCTAGAAGTTCAAAAATTCAAGTTTTCTAAAAAATGTGAAACTACAATTCTGGACAGAGTTGTAGCTCTGACTTTGGAGCCATATTTACCATATAAAATCATCTCCTAAAATATTGAAATTAATGTATGATGAACCTATATGTGTCTACTTTCAGAAACATCAAGAAAATCATGCATAGCTATTACAAAACTCAAGTTACAAAAATAACAAAGACTGCTATGCAGAGACAAGTTTGGAAGAAAGTTTCAACTTTGAAGAACAATTACTACTACTTGGAGAATAGGAAAAATGCCCATATTCTCCAGAATGAATTCCTTATGTGTCTAGTTTCATCACAAGAAAGATTTGGTGCCATGGGTTTCTGGAAATGAGATTTTTAACAAAAATGGTAAAACTTATCCAAAAACATAGTTTCAGAAAACATGCAACTTAGAATGAGCATATCTCCCTAACCAAAAAAGATATGGAGTTGAATTTTCTTTCAAAATGACCCTCTCTGAGTCTAGTTTTAGAATATGAAAGAGTTAAAAATTTCACAGAGACAAAACTTGGAGATAATCCATGTTTTTCACAAACTGGTCAGATTGTATAAACATGCATTTTTTTCAAAAATCAACAAGAATGGTTCTAGTAGTACATGCAAGTTAAGAAGACTTAATTTTCACCCAAATAGAACCATTTTAATCATAAAAATAACATTTTTACATGCTCTTGACACAAATTATCAAAAAACTATTGAGTTACTAGTGAAAAGAATATGACATTCACAACATGCATGTGGGTTCTAATGTGGGTTTCATGAAATAATCTAAAATTTGAGGTCAAACACATGATCTAACCATGGAGATGAAGAACTAAGCATGGAATTGAAGAAATCAAAGATGAAATTTCATCAATCAAAGGTAAAGATGGACATGCAAGCATCAATTAAAGACTAGAATGAACTTTACCCCAAGATTCAAGAAGATGATGAGGAAAAGAATGCATTTGGCCTTCAATTCCTTAGAATAATTGTGTAAGAACACCCCTCCATGATGATACTAAGGTTGGAATCAAGATTTTCACAATTTAGAGCCAAGAAATTTGAGTTTTGATGAAGTTTTGTGGAGGTCAACCTCCAAAAACGGGTTTGAAGTTTGGAGAGAAGGAAGAAGAAGCTTGCATGAGTGTTCTTGAGGGAAATGATGGAAAGAAATGAAATGATGGAGAAGGGGTAGGATGAACTTGATGGAGATGGTAGTGTTGGTGGTTCATTGAGTGTAATGAGGATGTAGTGGTGTTATTTTAATAGGAGTAGAAATGAAAATGAATTATTTTATTGGTGTTGACCAAAGTGATGGAGGGGGTAGTTGGTTGTAATTAGGAAAAAAAATTAGAAGAGTTGTAGATGGGGCTAAAGAATTGATAGCCAAAAATTAAGGGGTAAAAATAAGATTTCTATTTAATACCTAACACATAAAAGTTAATTTTCATAAATTATAAAATTGCCAAGTAATTTCCAAATAAATTACTTTGTTAATAAATGTCAAAATCTAATTTTTAGAAAGTTACAAGTATCTTCCAAGTATATAAAATGAGTTTCATGTCGTATTATCCAAGTTTTCAAAAACTACGAAATAACCTCAAAATGAAATTTTATATAATCATATATGTCGAATGACACCCTTATACTTTAAAAATAAGGAGAAGTCAAGAAAAAGTTTGAAATATAAATTTCTCAAAATTTTCAAATATTTTTCCCAAAATGACCAAATAACCCCCAACTTAAATACGGGGTATTACAAGAAGCATGAGCCGGGTTATGGAACTTGGCTAACCTTTAGGCCACCACCTCCTCGCAAACGTTTTGCTAGCGGAAACAATGACAACGAAGGCAACATACCAGCTACAGAAGACCCAAACAACAAAACAGAGCATGAGGGGCTCAACAAAGGCTCTGGTACCCCTGATGATAAAACCGAAGCAGAAGAGAATGCGGCAAAGCGGATTTCGGACTCTGAGTACAGTGAGCTAGAAGGGGAAAATAGTGAGTATGGGGAAGAAGATATGGACTTGTAAGGGGATATAGAGAAGAACACGATGGCAATATTCACAAACCTGCTAGGGATGTCGAAGGATACTGCTATTCCTGAAGCAGTTCCAGTGGTTTCACCGACTGGCAGAGGCAAGTTAGTGAATAATCCCTCTGTTACCACAAAGATTCGAACCCTGGAAAGCAAAGCAAAAAAGAAAAGCCAGTGACATAACGTTGAGCCCAAATCCGAAGATAAAAGGGGACACTAGCAAGATGAGGGAAGGGCAGGGTAACAACAATAGAGGCAGAGGAAGGGGAAGGGGACAGGGTCGTGGAAACGGAGGAAGAGGAGCTGATATGGAAGCACTACAGGATGGGGGAGCCTTAAATTCCCAAATTGCGATAATGGCGGCGGGTGCGGTGCACCCCCGCCAAGCATAATGCGTCTACTATGTTGGAACGTGCGGGGTCTCGGGAACCCGAGCACGTTCCTATCGCTTCGCGATCTTGTGAGGCGGCACAATCCCGACTTGATTTTTGTCATCGAAACAAAATCAAGTAAGAGCGACATGGAGAAGGTACGATGTGTTTTACGATATGCAAATTGTGTTACTGTTCCGAGCAGAGGCCGAAGTGGAGGGCTAGATTTGCTTTGGAAGAATAGTATGCAAGTCCAGGTTAATAGAAGCAATCATAGATTTATCGATGCAACTATTACCGGGGATAACAATGATTTCACTTGGAGATTTACAGGCTTTTACGGGGATCCAAGCAGAGATGACAGACATCATTCATGGGAGCTCTTACGTCGTATTGCCCCCCCAACCAGCTTGTCCATGGTGTGTTGCCGGTGATTTCAATGCGGTAACGACCTTTTCGGAGAAGGAAGGAGGTATGGGTGTCAATTACAGTCAGCTTTACCAGTTTCGATCCGTTCTTAATGATTTGGAACTCCTTGATTTAGGATTCTCAGGGAATCCTTTTACGTGGAGTATAATCAGACGAGGACAATATAAAGGAGAGATTAGATAGGGTTGTCGCTAACTCTCTTTGGATGGACAGATTTCAAGGAGCAACAGTTCAACATCTGAGTGATCCTAATTCTGACCATGTGCCGTTATTATTACAAAGTGTGCAGGAACCGAGTAAGGGAAAGAAGAGATTCCAGTACGAGAGGATGTGGGGCTCTCATGAAGGGTTTGAAGATCTCATCCGAGATGCGTGGGACAGGAATCCGGGTAATTCACTGGCTCAAACCCTGAAAGGTTTGGCCGAATATTGCACCGACTGGGATAAGACAGTATTCGGTAATGTTAGAAATCGAATAAGACAGCTCCGGCAACAGTTAGAAGAGCTACAGAAACGACATCAAACCAGGAATGTGTTACAGGAATTAGAAGGTCTGAAAGAGGAGTTTAATGAACTTCTAAGCGAGAGGAAATCATGTGGTCTCAACGATCCCGAGTAGATTGGCTCAAGTTTGGTGATAGAAATACCAAATTCTTTCATCAAAAAGCGACAATTCGAAGGGCTCGAAACAGTTTCTAAGGAATTGAAGATGAGAACGGGGAATGGGTTACTGATTCAGACAAGGTAACACTTTTCACTTCTTCAAGACCTAACAATGAAGACGTAGAATCTATGCTAAGTGTTGTTGACAGCCATATATCTACCGAGGACAAATGTATGATGGAGAAGGATTATTCAGCTGAAGAAGTGAAAACGACACTATTTCAGATGGCACCGGATAAAGCACCAGGGATTGACGGCTTCAATGCGGGGTTTTTTCAAAAGTATTGGGATATAGTCAAAGAAGAAGTGACAAAAACAGCTCTAGATGTTCTCAACCGGGGCGCGGATCTGAGTAGCCTCAATACTACAATAATTGCTCTCATCCCAAAAACGAAACAGCCGAGAAAGCCCAGTGAGTACCGTCCTATCAGTTTGTGCTCTGTTATTTATAAGATTGTTTCAAAGGCGATTCAGGAGGGTAGGTTGGAAGGTGTGACGGCGTCAAGGGGAGGACCAGTGGTCTCTCACCTGTTTTTTGCTGACGATTCATTGTTTTTTACAGGTGCCAATCTGGATAGCATAGACACCTTGCTCCAAATTATGAAGAATTATGAAAAAGCTTCGGGCCAGCAAGTGAACCTGGATAAATCAGCGATGATATTTTCCTCAGGAGTTACGCAAGAAGTCAGGGCTGCGATCTTAGCTATGGTAGGAGTACATGAAGTTGATCGTTATGATAAGTATCTGGGTCTTCCTACTACGATGGGACGCAACAAGTCCATCACTTTCAACTCCAAGGTGGACAAGTTTGGGGGTAAGCTAAAAGGATGGAAGGAAAAATCTCTAACGGTGGGTGGCAATGAAGTTCTTATCAAAGCAGTTGCTCAAGCTATCCCCACCTATACTATGAGTTGCTTTCTACTACCAGACGGTATATGTGAGAAGATGGAGAGCTTAATCAGACAATTTTGGTGGGCCAGACAAGACAAGGACCGGGGAATTCCATGGATGGCGTGGGACAAGCTTCAGGCTTCAAAAGAAGAAGGAGGACTAGGATTCAAGAAGATGAAAGAGTTTAACCAAGCCCTGCTAGCAAAACAAGCTTGGAGAATTCTGCAAAATCCAGGTTCATTACTAAGTAAGCTTGTAAAGGCTAAATATCTTGCGCAATCACATTTTTGGGAGGCTGAGCTAGGCTCAACTCCGTCCTTTGCATGGAGAAGTATAATAGCCGGAAAGGAACTTTTGAAGCAAGGAACAAGATGGAGCATTGGAGATGGCAATTCAGCACCACTATCAGGTCCCATATTTCCAAATCATGTCGGCTTCAAAGCCATTACCCCAAATGTGCAGGCGGCACCACTAATGGGATACTTTATAAATAGTGACAGATCATGGAATGTGGCTGCCCTAAAAAAATTTGTTTGGGAAGTTGACGCCAATGCAGTGGCGGCTATCCCACTCCCGGAAACTCCTCGACCGGACCGAATTGTGTGGCATTACGAGGAGAAAGGTATATACACAGTGAAATCCGGCTACAAACTAGCGTCCAAACTGAACGAGAAAGTCTCAAATTCTTCAACCTCAAGTCCATGGTCGGCTTTTTTCTCTTTGCTTTGGAAGATCAAATGTCCGAAGAAGGTGCAGCACTTTATGTGGAGTTGTTTCCATCAATCATTACCAACAGCATCAAACCTCATCCGGAGAACACTGCAAGTGAAAAACTTTTGTCCTTCTTGTGGAGGTTATGGTGAAACAGAGGTTCACATATTCTCACAATGCCCGAAAACAAGAAGATTATGGTCGCGATTGGGGTTCAATACTGACCTGCTAAGAGTTCAAGTTAGTTTCCAATACTGGTTAGCTAATCTTTTATCTCTATCTACTCCTAGTGACCGTAGTATAATTTGCCTACTGTTTTGGGAAGTTTGGAAGCAAAGGAACTGCACCATTTTCGAAGGGAAGCTAAAAGAAGATGACATCATATGCAGAGATGTTGAAGCTCAAGCAAAGGAATGGGACGGCAACACAAACCCAGTACAGTTCGGCGGGATTAAAGCATCAGGGGTTAATAAGTGGAGTAAACCCCCACCATCTTTCGCAAAACTTATTTTTGATGGTGCTTATGACAGCGCCAACGGTGTAATGGGAGGAGGGGTTATCATTCGAAACGCAGACGGAAATGTGGTAGCAGCAAATGCAGCAAGAAGAAGGACAGGAGAAAGCTCGAGAATGGCGGAAGTGGCTGCGTTACAAATGGGGGTTCAACTAGCTGCTGAGAAAGGAATAAGCAAACTCATTATTGAAGGTGATGCAAAATTCCTCCTTGAGGATCTGGTTTACTTTCGGAACGGAGGACAGCTTCATGATATGTCAACCTCAGCTGATTTTTTGGAAGTAATAGTAGAGAGTCTAAAAGTTTTCGAAGCAGTTGATGTGTGTTGGGTGCCACGACAACTCAATTATCCAGCACATCTTCTTGCTGCGAGATCCAAGCAACGTACCGAGGAGGAACAGTGGCAGGAATTTTTACCATCTTGGCTAGTTAGAGCAGTAGAAATCGATGTAATAGGTTCCTATTCTTGAGTTGTTTGATATGTTTTTCCCTAAAAAAAAAAAAAAAAAAAAAAAAATCCTGCCCGAACACCCAATTAAAGTCTCCTCAAAATTTTAGAAGAAGAGTGTGCTTGACCAATTTCTTTACGCACGTAAAATTGACATTTCTTTTTTATGTTCAGGGTGTGTGAATGCATTTTATCTCAAAGAGTTTACGTCTCAATCTCAGTGAAATTTTAATTCAATTTTATTATTTTTCAAATTTAAGGGTGAAGTTCGATTTCGATTCAAATGATCAAATGAATTATTAAGTCAATTTTACTGTCTTATAAATTTAGGATGGATTTCAATTTCTGCAATTTGGTTACTAACAAATTACTCGGGGCTCCATCAAAATTCCTGCCCGAACATCCAATTAAAGTCTGGAAGAACAGTGTGCTTGACCAATTTCTTTACGCACGTAAAATTGACATTTCTTTTTTATGTTCAGGGTGTGTGAGTGCATTTTATCTCAAAGAGTTATTCGCTAAATTCTTCATTTTTCAGTTTTCTGTTTGAAGTTAAATATCTTGAAAGTTGTGATGTTATTTTTTCTTGCAACAAAAGCCTTTTTTGAGGGATTTTTGATAAACAATTGGTGATAATACTCATGGTTGATCCGGTCATATAAAGGGCATCAAATTTTTATTTGCTTAGGGCACCCAAACATTTAGAGCCGACCCTGTCCGTAGGCATGTCACTTTGACACGGTAATTTAAATAGCAAAACGATACAATTTTTCAGTAATCTTTTAAGGTGTCGTAGAGTAAAGTTTAATGTACAACACCATAAAAATTTACCAAAAAATTACATCGTATTGCTAGTCAAATCATCGGATTAAAGCGGCCCGATGAATAATGATAAAACTCAAAAGTGGAAGAAAGAGAAGAAACAGAGGAGGTAGTAAAAAGACCAGTGGCAGACGTAGGAGGGGAAGGAGAGGGGCTGCGACTCTTGCATAGTTCTGATAAGTTCACTTAGCATTAATATAACTTTTTACTAATTTTATAAATGACTTACAAAATGAGAACATTTCATATTAATTACATTAATAATTTGGCCCTACACATTAAAGTTACAATGTCAGCAACCGTAAAAGATATTATTTCTTTCCAGTTTGATTTTTTTTATCCGTAACCGGTTATTTAGATTGGAAAATGATGCAGTTTTTGATTTTTTGCAATTTACTCTACAACACCATGAATAAATTATCAAATTCTTATATCGTTTTGCTAACAGGTCAAAGTGACCGAGTGAATAATGGTAAAAGTCAACACCCCATGATAATTCATAATTCCAAATTAGTATATAACTTGATATTAACAGTAATTCAAAATTCCAAACACCCCATGAGATGTGCTTAGGAGGAAAGTGACACTTTTGATATATTTGGCTTTATCTAATAACCAATCACATCGATTCCCTCGTAAATTAACTAAATTAAGAAATACTAGCAAATAGAGAACCCTCATCCTTTTTCTCCCCTCCTTATCGCTAAACTTTTCTTCTTTTTTGTCTTTCCCATTTCATGCTTAACAAAGAAAAGATAAATCAAATTTGTTGTGTTTCCAAAAGAGAAAGGTAAGAGAATCATGTATAAACCTTTTCTTCAAAAGCAGCTTTGTCATTTCAAAAGAAAAGCATCGAAGCTTGGAGGTGGCAAATCATAAGATACTTCAGTTAGTGATAAATATAATTATTTAGTTAGTATTGATGGCCAATTTGGGAATGAGTAATTTCTATTATCACCAAAGCAAACTGGATGAGGATGAGAAAGCTACTGAGAGGAAGATAATCGATATAATAATCAAACGGGTTGGCTGTAATGCACAGTGCCAATGTTGGTTTTGTTAGTCTGAGAAAAACTGCGATACAAACTAATCTAGAGATAAAGAAGAGATAAGGGAGAGTAGACAAGTTTTTATTCTGACTCAACATTCTATGGAGGGCAAAACTAAAAATGTCCACAAATATTTAATGAGAGGTAAGTGTAAACATCATCACCCTATAAATAAAAGTATAAATGATCTCTCGATTCATCATCTTCCTGCGAATAAAAGTATAATTGATGTCTCGATGACACATGATGGAAGGGCGTTCTCTGTTTCTAGAGAGAGAAAGTACCTTTGGTTTTCTTTAGTCTTGCTTCTGCAAGTTCTATGTTCTCTCTGTTAGTCTCCTTTCACAAGTGACAATGGCGGATTCGAGAAGATCTGATGAAGGTTGCGATCATGGAGACCCAGAGGAGATCTCTAGTAAGCTCAAAAGTGTGGAGATTCATTCGGAGGAGGAAGAAGAGGAGGTAGTGTTTGATGAAGAAGAAGTTGAATCCATTATTGCGGAAAGTGGATTCAGCATCGTCGGTAAAGTTCTCTCTCACAAGAATGTCAATCTTACTGGTTTGAAAAGAACGTTTTACCCCATTTGGGGCTCGCCGGAGGGTTTTAAGATTGATGAGTTAGTCAAAGGTATCTTCAAGTTCTCTTTCAAAAGTGGCAAAGATGTGGAAAAGATAATGAAGGGGAGGCCTTGGTTCTTCAAAAACCAGCTCCTCGTTCTGTCAGAATGGAATCCTGCTTTGGGTTTGGAATCAGCTTCTCTTGATTTCTCTCCGTTATGGATTCAGATGTGGGATTTGCCGTCCAATTACTGTACGGAGAGAACTGTTAGAAAAGTTGGAGCCAAGCTAGGTGAGATTTTGGATGTCAAGATTCCTCAAAAGGCATCTGTTGATGGAAGATTTGTTAGGCTGAAAGTCAGTTTTGATGTTAGAACTCCATTGATAAAGAGCCTGAAAGCAAAGCTTGCCGGCATTGGAACTTTTGGGGTAAAATTTAAATACGAGCGAATTCCTTTATTCTGCTTCTATTGTGGAGTCCTTGGCCATGAAGTTGCTGTATGTGAGAAGAAGAAGGTGGATGTGTCAAGAGGTATTGAAAGAGAAGAATTATTTGGCCTTTTCCTAAAAGCTAAGTCTCTTGAAGAGTTATGGGCACCAGTGGCAGCAAGTGGCATCTTCTTTTCTAAGAGTGTAATGCCAGCAGATTGTTCCAAGGAAGATGCTACAGCCATTTCGTCTCCGGCGGCCGGACTGTTGCTATGTGATCAGTCGAATTCTCCTTCCCCCACGCATTCGGCGGAAGAATCACCGGAGAAGGTGAAAGGGCGTCGGGGTATTGAAGCGTCACAAGACAGAGTAAAAGACAAATCAATTCACGAGACAACGGTTGCCGTGTCTGCTGGTCTCGAGAAAGAGTTAAAGAGGGAGATCTTGGAAAAAGAGAAAGATTTTAAATCCCTTGCGGAACAGGCGGGAATAACGGATGAGTTGGACAGTTCTCAAACCCGCTTAACTATTTCGAATTCTCGGGTTGATAAAAAAGGCCCAGATATTGAAGCCCATTTGGTTGATTTGCTTAACACAAAAGCCCAGCTCGGACCAAAACAAACATCTAGCCCATGTGATGATCTGCAACCTAAAAAAGGTGGGATGGACATTCTTACCCCTCAACCAAGAGATGATTTGCAGAGGCAGGATTGTCATCCTCAAACCCTAGCAGTCTCCGAATTACTTACAACAGAAGAAGAAGGTGTAGATCTTGATAGGAGGAGTAGAAGCAACAAAAGATGGAAGAGGCTTGCAAGAAGCGAAAGTAAATCGAAGGTGAGGCAAGATTTTGGCGAAGTGAAGAATGAAAATGATGGAACGCAGAAACGAAGTCTTGAAGTCTTCCAGAATAAAACAACCACCGAAGATGTTGAGATGGCGGATGTGGGAGACCTTAAGAAGTGCAAGAAAACTACAAGTTCGAGCAATTTCAATGACGAATGGGTGGAGGAAGCCAGCCCCAAATGGCCCCAGTCGGCCCAATGAAACTTATGGCATGGAATTGTCAAGGTGCTGGCAGAACCTTGACAATTCGCCAATTCAAGAAGGTCGTGGGCCTTCATCTCCCAGAAGTAGTATTTTTGAGTGAAACAAAACAGCGCAGCTATTTTATGCTGAAGACTTACAGTAAAGTCTCAAACTTCTGCAGCTTGTGGGTTGATCCGGTTGGTCTATCGGGCGGCTTGGGTATATTGTGGAAAGAATCCTCAAAGTTGAAGGTACTGAAATTATGTAGCTTTTTTATTCATGGATTCATTGATGATGGTTGCTCCTCATGGAACATTGTTTTCGTCTATTTGAGTACTGACGATAGAAGCAGAGAGAACCAGCTCCAATTTTTGAAATCTTATCTTGAAAGTGTGTCTGATGAATGTATTGTCTGGGGGGACTTCAATGACATTATGGACCCCTCTGAGAAACTAGGAGGGCAAGCAAGAAGCCATAATTCCTGTAAACTGCTTTGTGATTTTGCAGATTCTTGTAAGTTGGTTGATATTGGATTCAAAGGATATCCTTTCACTTGGTGGAATAGAAGAGGGGGTTACGATGGAATTGAAGAGAGAATTGATAGATGCCTTGCATCTCAAAGCTGGACCTCAATTTTTCGTAATGCAACTCTCTATCATCAACTTGTTTCTGGTTCGGATCACAGTATCCTATTGCTTGACACCAGCCCTGTGGAGACTTTTCTTAGAAAGAAAATTTTCAGATATCAAGCCTCATGGAGCAAGAAGGAAGGAATTTCTGAAGTTGTTAAGAACGCTTGGGCTTTTGAGGTTTCTGGGTATCAAATGTTCAAAGTTCAGCAAAAATTAAAGAGTTGCAGGCACAAGCTGATTGAGTGGAGCAAAGACTTCAACAATGGGCTATTCAAGGGTATTAAGGAGAAAGAAGAAAAAGTTAATAGCATCAAGCTTGAAGGAAGGGATGCTGACACTGACCTGTTAATGCAGCTTGAGTTGGATCTTGAAAAACTTTGGAAGGAAGAGGAAGATTACTGGAAGCAAAAATCCAGAATTGATTGGCTTCAATCTGGAGATAGGAACACTGCTTACTTCCACTCAAAGGTTAAGCAAAGAAGATCCAGGAATTTCATCCATGGAGTGTTCAATTCACAAGGGGTTTGGTGCTCTACAGGGGATGAAATCAAGTCTGAATTCCAAACTTTTTACACAAAACTCTTTGGTGAAAAAGAAGAAGGTGATATGTGGCCAATCATCTCTAATGTGAGGAAGATGGTAACAAAGGATATGAATGAGATGCTCATTAAGCCTTTCACAGACCAAGAAATTAAGGAAGCATGTTTTGATCTAGCCCCTGATAAAGCTGCAGGTTATGATGGTTTCACGGCGAGATTTTATCAAGATCACTGGAGCGTTATTGGGAATGATGTTTGCAATGCTGTAAGAGAATTCCAAAAATCAGGGAAACTTCTGAAAAGTTACAAAATCACTCAAGTTTCCCTCATCCCGAAGGTACATAATCCTACTCAAGTCAAAGACTATAGGCCGATAAGCCTATGCACTACTTTTTATAAGATTCTTTCAAAGTCTTTGGCGAATAGATTAAAACAGGTGCTGGATTCTCTTATTTCAGAGCCTCAAAGTGCTTTTGTTAGCAATAGGCTCATAACCGATAATATTTTAATTGCACAAGAAGTTCTCCATTGGATTAAGAATAAGAGAGCAGGGAGTGTAGGATGGATGGCCCTAAAGCTTGACATGTTGAAAGCTTTTGACAGGGTAAAATGGGAGTATCTTGAAGCAATTATGAAAAAGATGGGCTTCTCTCCAATCTGGATTAAATGGATTATGTCTTGCATTAATTCAGTTAGTTTTAGACTAATTATTAATGGAGATGTGGGGGATTTTATTCTTCCTTTTAAAGGTTTGAGGCAGGGAGATCCGCTTTCCCCGTACCTCTTTGTTTTGTGTGCTGAAGGTCTTTCTTCCACGCTCAATTATTTTGAAAGCCAGAAGTGGATAAGTGGGGTGAAAATTGCAAAATCTGCTCCTACAGTTAATCACCTTTTATTTGCTGATGACTCAATATTGTTTTGTAGAGCCACGGTAGCTGACTGCAGCGCAATAAATATGGTGTTAAAGCTCTACGAAAACGCATCTGGGCAGTCTATTAATAGGGAAAAATCTCAGCTGTTCTTCAGCCCAAACACCAGCAGGCTTCTAAAAGGTTTCCTCCAGTGCTTCATGTGTATTTCCAAAAACTTTAAGGACAACTTTTACCTCGGATTGCCAGCCATTATTGGAAGATCTAAGAAGCAAACTCTCAGTTTTATTTTGGAAAGATTGAAGGGGAAGCTTAATGGGTGGAGTGAAGCATTTTTGAGTTCTTCAGGCAAGGAGGTACTTATTAAATCCACTCTCTCTGCTCTTCCCACTTACTCCATGTCTTGTATCTTATTCCCACAATCTTTATGCAACCAAATTTCTTCTATCATTGCTAATTTTTGGTGGGGAAGTAGGCAGAGTAATGATAAAAACATCCATTGGAGATCTTGGGATTTTCTTTGTAAAACAAAAAATGAGGGTGGCATTGGCTTTAAAAATCTCCATCTCTTCAATCTTTCTCTCTTGGCTAAGCAAGCTTGGAGGCTTGTCGATGGCAAGAGTTCTTTATTCAAAAGAATTTTCAAAAGTAGATATTTTCCCAATTGCTCTTTTTGAATGGCTAAATCTACTTCCTCAAGTTCTTGGATTTGGAAAAGCATTCTAGAAGGGAGGAAGGTGATCAAGGATGAATGGAGATGGATTGTTGGAAATGGAGATAGAATTGACATCTGGAAAGATCCATGGATCCCAAGAGGTGGTTTCAAGCATGTCACTTCTCAAAGAAAGCAAAATTGTAATTTGACAAAGGTAAGCCAGTTGATTGATCATTCAGCAAGACAGTGGAAGCATGAGCTCATCAATGACATTTTCGAGAAGGATGAGGCATTTCTGATATTTTCTATCCCTGTTGGCTCCATGTCCTGCTTTGATAAGAGAGTTTGGTGTCACTCTAATAATGGTGTTTTATCCACCAAATCTGTTTATCACCACCTTCTTCAGAAGCAGCAAAGTGATGGAAGTTGTTCTATAGTGGGAAGCTCAAGCAATGCTATTTACTGGAGCAAACTCTGGAAATTGAGAGTGCAGCCAAAAATCAGAGTTTTCCTCTGGAAATGTCTCAACAGCTGCATTCCAGTTACTCCAGCTTTGGCTAGAAGAGGTGTTAAAAAAGTTGATAATGTGTGTGTGCTCTGTGGTGATGGTGAAGAGTCTGAAATCCACTTGTTGAAGAACTGCACTTTCTCTCGTATGGTTTGGACTCTTTCACCTCTCAGATTTTTGGTTCTTGCTCCCGCAGATCTCTCATTATCTCAATGGTGGGCCTCTGTTAATGATTTCTCGAAAGAGGTCAAGGAGGGAGATATTATTCTGGGCGTGTTTGTCCAGATTTGCTGGGAAATATGGTGTGGGAGGAATGATCTCATATTTAATAATATTCGTTGGACTCCTTTGCAGATTGTCTCAAAAGCTTTATCAAAGTTTTATGAGTTTTTTGATTTGTCCCTTGATGGAGTTCAGTCTTCACCACCTGCTGCTGATTCTCTGCAACAGTCATTGAATGATGATTTTGAAGTAAGAATTTGCACAGATGCTGCTTTCAATGCCCATACATACAAAGGTGGAGTAGCAAATGTTATTTTCTCAAAGAGCAATGAAGTATTGATGAAGATATCTAAAGTGGTGCAGGGTATCTCTGACCCATTAATCGTGGAAGGTATTGCTATAAGGGAGGCACTTCTCAATGCCAGGAACCTGAATTATAGGAGAGTTGTCATTTCTTCAGACTCCAAGTTGATGGTGGATAATCTGGTATCTTCGAATGAACCTTCAGTAGCTTCCATCTTGCCTATTGTCCAGGATTGTAAGTCCTTGGTAGCTTGCTTCGAGAAGTGTTGTTTTTCTTTTATCATAAGAGATTATAATGTTGCTGCGCACAATTGTGCAAGAGCAGTCGTTGATCTCTCTGTTTCTTCTTGAGGTTTTTCCTCATTGTACTTGTGGCTGTGATAGCCTTTAATGGAAGGTTTATTTTTCTGAAATGTCTCGATGACACATTGAATACTAGCGGGAATGGAAACGTGTCCTAAACAGTCTTACTAATTACTTTTTTTTTTTTTTTTTTTGAAACAGTCTTACTAATTACTTAGTCAAACTATGGTGCTAATTAATAATAAACACTTATTAATATTATATATAAAACAAAAATTCTCCATTAGAAAATTTAAAAAACCCAGACCAAGACTTTATTCTATGTGCTTGGAGGTATACAGTAGAACACTAACTCTAATTAATAGTAGTAGTAGGTTCCAACTTCCACTATGAAGGGTTGATCACTTTTAACAAAAAGAAAGAAGAAGTAATTGTAACGTTCAACCAGACTCTTGTATCAGAATCATATAATGTTAGATGATATACAGCTCCTTATTATGTATTTATTTTTGTTATACACGATTTATTAGATACTTTTACGCCGCTGAATATTAATATCTAATTAATATATTTAATTCTACTACAACGACATTTTTACTTCAAAGTCCAAGAAACAAATGACGTAACATAATGTAAGAAATATTCGGTAAGCATGCATTACCTAACACTGGCTTGGAAGCTTGTAGTCTTGTGACTGATTCAAAGTTCAAATACTCAATCAAATTGTAGAACATTTTTACATCAGTGTTGCATACCACTATGGGGCTAAGGTAAAATTTTATTTGACCTAATTTCTCAGCATATCACTTCACCAACTTTTTATTATTTTATTTATTTATTTTATATTTTTTGCATGTTGTCTCAAGTTTTTCTTGAGAAATTATTTTATCGTCAATCCGAGACCTCATGCAAAGATTTCCAACGCTCTATAACGTGAGCTACCACCCTAGTTGCGTGTCATAAGTTAGTAAAAAAAACTATAAAATTATGATTCACTAAAAATGAAGTGGACAAACATTTTGGATAATTTGGATCGCCAAAAATGAAACATAAGATCAAAATATTAGGACGGAGGGAGAGCGTAAAAGAAATGACTCACAGTACAATGCGAATTATCGCTCTGGATTAGATAGGTACTTTGTGAATAAAATTTTCGTGGGTAGAATTAGTGAAGTAATCTCACCTCCAAATTTTACTAGTAGAAAACATAACGAATAATTTGTAAGGCATTTAGAGCTAAGTACAAAAGCATTAAGAGAATTACATTCTTAAAAAAAGCAAATTATGACATATATTGTGTAAATTATGGGATGCTAAAATATATAATTAGTACTACCTCCGTTTGTTCTCTATCACATCGGTTTGACTTTCGTCACTATTCATTGGGTCACTTTGACCCGGTGATTTGTGTAGCAAAACGATGTAATTTTTTGATTATTTTTCATGACATTGTATAGTAAAAGTTGCTCTATAACACGGTGAAAAAATTATTAAAAAATCGCTTCGTTTTGCTATCCAAATCACTCCGTCAAAATGATCCAAATACGAGTCAAAAAATTAAACCGGTGTGATAGAGAAGAAACGGAGGTAGTAAATAATATCAGTGTTGTGGCCACTCTGGACTTCTAATTCTTGCTCATTGCAGAAGTGAGAATTCCTCTTTCAAATTTCATCAGTTCGCAAATTTAGACAACGTGATTGGGTGAGCACATCTCCAATTTTACATCCACCGGTATGGGTTCAATTTTCCCACTATTTTATTAATTTCCCAATTGTTGCAGTGAGTTGTCGTTAACTAATCAGTTAATCATACTACAACGGACACTAGCACCACCAATAATTCAGCAAAAAAGCCGTGTCCAACACGCACCACCGCGGCGCGTGGCGGCGCACAACTGGAAAAATACGACCTTCCTACGAAAGTAAAAGAAAAGAAAAGCAGAGAGAGAGATAGCTATGAACCTCCACTCGCCATTGTTGAAGACAAAGAGAAGAAGAAATTGTTCCTTTTCATACTCTATAGTCTCTGCTTCTTCTTCCCTTCAATCTCTCCTTTGTGGGTTTAGTGTTCTCTCTCTCAGATTTGGGCATTTGCTAATTAGCCCTCTTTTGCTGAAACTTAGACACTAAGCCTTTTCGCTTAATCATAAAGGTACTACTACAAGCTTTATCTCACTGTTCATCTCATAATTGCTTGCCCAAAAAAAAAAAAAAAAAACAAAAAATTGCTCGACATTTTTGGTCGGTGTTGGGTCATGAACCCTTTTGTGGAAGCTCATTACTGTCTCTCCAGATTCGAATTCGCATCATGGGTTTTGTAATTGAAGTGCATCCACGTACTGGGTTTCAATTAGATTTTGAAATCATGTCTTTTTTGATTTGGGTTTCGTTTGGGTTTGCTGTGAGATTTTGAGCTTGATGAGATCACTGACATACATTGTGGCTAATGTTTGCTTTGATTTTTCAGATTTGGGGGGTGTGTGATTGATGTTGAAGTTAGGCTTGTGGAGGTTGTGTAGATTTGTTTGTGGATAATGATGGTTGGGGAGAGATCTAGAATGGAGATGTTTGTAGAGTTGTTTGTGGGTTTTGTTCTGATCTCTGTGGCAACAACATCAAATGGTCAAACTACTCCTACTGATGGTAAGTATGCTCTCTTACATTTTTATTTTTCTGATTTTGCTTTCTTGTGCTCTTTTGCTTGTGCGGAAATTAGGGATGAAAGGGAACTTAAAATGATATTTTTTTAGATTTTGCAGATTCTTCAATATGAAATTTAGCTCAACTAGCTTGAGTAGCCAAGTATATGTTGTGGTATATGTTTACTTTTCATTCAATGTAGGGGAGTCATATAAGGAGTCAGTGGCGGATCCATAATTTGATATAGCGGGGGCTAAACTAGAAAAATTAAACAAAATAAGAGTGTAATTTTAATTTTGACAATTGAGTGGGGGCTATAGTGCAAATTTCTGGGATTTCTCATTTTAGACCCTTTTTTTTCACTCTCATGGTCTTGGACATCAATGGTATCGAGAATATCAGTCTATATGAATGGCATTGGCCAATATATATCAGATTTCTACTTCTCCGTGGTTAAGTCCGATGAAAACGACTAGGGTAGAGTTTTCATGCCTAAATGGCCAATATTTAGGCATTGGTAGGTACGGCTAAAATGAGAAGTAGAAATGCCTGATCAAGCTCATCTTTATCACATAATATTGTATATGTTTTTAGATTATAAATTTAGAGATGCATAAACTTAAAGGGACACAAAGCTGATTAGAAGCTGTTAAATAGCTTGACTTTATGTTTAGTATGGTTATAACATGACTGTAGATGTTTCTTGGGTAGTTGGAAATTGAAATGTTCCAAAAGAATTCACATCTTTGTTAGCTGGTCCTCGTTACATAGTTCCCAGCTTCCCATCTCCCCAATAATACTATTGATACCTTTATGCCATATTGCAAATATAAATATATGTGTTCATCAAGATGTTGCAGGCTCTTCTTATTGTAAGTTGGGATGAATGCAATGCAATCAAGAAAGTAAGAATAAATAGTGGAATTGAAACTTTTAAATGAAACGAGGCCATAATTTTTGACACTATGCTCCATGTATTATCTTCTACTCTCTCTCCATCTGGTTTATGTGCCTTCCATTCCTTATTTGGAAGACCCAATTGCACATCTTAACCCGAGAAAGCCGTCCACTTTCCCAGTCACACACTTCCCTTATAGCCCTACGAATTTTGAAACACAAACTAAGGTCCCATAAAATTAATACCTACAAGAGAAGGGTTAATATTGTAAGTTAACCCAGTCAGAAGTACCCATCTATGAAAAGTCGAACACACAAGAAGAGGGACAGATTGATTCTATGCTAAGAAGCACGGGTGCGGCAAATTCCCAATAATCATGGGTGCGGCGACTTTATTTATATTTTTGATTTATGCTATTTGTGATACCCTTATACTAGTATATAAACAAAAATAACAGTAATCCAAATTATAACAGATTCACAGATACAGAGTTACTATGTCAACAATATAGTATTCATATATCTCTTCCTTTCATTGTTCGTAGTTGTGGAGAGATGAGTAATCGAAAGGTTAGAAATGTTCACCTAGATGCACGTTCTTTTCGTTAAATTGTAGTTGTACTTTAGAAGACCTCTCAACTAAAGCTTTCAAATGACCCTGCCTTATCCACAAAGCACCTGCAAAGCACCCATTAAGCACTTGGTCTGGGTGCGCGACCTCCCAGAAGCACCCGTGCTTCCTAGATTCTACGACAGGTTGGAACTAACGTTCTTCTTTATTAAAAAAGAATGGAAAATCCAACAAATATGGTAATAGTCATAACAATGGAATCACAAGTTTCAAATATATTATTCGCACATATGGGCTCATTTCACTCACACTTTTGATTGACATTTTTTAGAATTCCAAGGTACCAACAGTGGCCTTAAACTTGACCCTTTTTGATTTTCATGCATTGATAAGCTTTCTAGTAATTTGTATTTACATTATACTATGTTTTTCTGATTAATTTTCTGTGCTGGTGTTTCATCCTTGTTTTGCTCCCTGAGAACGTTAGCTAGTTCTTGCGAATTCTCGGCTTTAGCACAGATAGAGAGATGTACTTATTTCATACGTGTTTGGTTGGCAACACATATCTATTACGTTATCTGGCTTTGCTAACGATTCCCTATTGGTGCCACTTTATGATGTTCAGTTTCAGCAATTAACAACTTATACGTCGCACTTGGATCGCCCGCTCTTCCTGGATGGGTTGCTAGTGGTGGAGACCCGTGTGGTGAAAAGTGGCAAGGAGTCGGCTGTAACAACACAGATATAAACTCCATGTAAGGATACCCTTTTCCCTTGCTACACCTTGAATACACATCAACTTTGTGAAGTCCACTTTTGGCCCTCATACATTTTCCTGCTTTACAGTACAATTAATGTTGCTAATATTAATGGAGAGCTGGGTGATGACTTAGGGTCGTTTTCTTCTATCATAGTGATGTAAGTTCATCTCTTTGTCTCTCTCTCTCTCTCTCTCTCACACACACACACACACACACAAGCATATGATGTTTGTTGGTATTGACTCTTCTGATTTGCAGCAGATAGTGTTTGGTGGTGTTAGGCAAAATCTATTAGATTTTTTCATGAGTGTAATTTTTATTACAAGTTGTTTGGTAAAGATTTTGACTCTATATAAGTATAGAAGTCCTTGCTGGTTTGGCAGAATCATCCAAATACACGAAGCGCAAATTTATCTGACGATATACAAGAGCCGTGTCGTTATTTGAGTGTTGTCCGACAATGTGGCCATTAGTATTATTTAATTGACTCAAATGATATTTGACACTTAATTGCTTTTGTTTCGAACATTAACACTGTTGTCTGTGGCAGAGACCTGAGCAACAACCACATTGGGGGAAGCATTCCGTCTAATCTCCCCCCAACCCTGCAGAACTTGTATGTGGTACCTTTTCATAAACTTACATCCATATTTGCTACATCAACTCTCTGTTTGGAGCCTAGATTTTAAAGAAAAATGAAAGAGAAGCAAAGTTAAGTCCATATCTATGTTTTGGTTACAAACTAGAGTGATTCATTTTGTTTTATGACTCTATATTAATTTGCAATAATTACTTCATTTCTCACTTTCTTAGGAGGAAAGAAAAAAAAAACAAACAAAAAAAAAACTGTTTCCCTTCTCATTTTCATTTTTTTTTCTTTGAAAATTGCACATTCGAATCAAAGATCTTACTTTTTTCTCCTCTCTAAAACATGACCACTCTTTCTGTCCATTTACATATGCAAAATATAATAGCCTTTACCTTTGGCAGTTTTCTTTCAGATAACCAGCTTACTGGAAGCATCCCAGATTCTCTATCCTCTCTCACTCGACTGGCAGCTATGTAATTTCTTTTTCATCTCCCTTCTTGTTAATTATTTACTATTTCTGAATTGCTTCGTTAACCAGACAGATGTTATTTCCTGGTGTTTCAGGTCGCTTAATGACAACCAATTATCCGGAGAAATACCCGATTCCTTTCAAGACCTCACGGGATTGATTAATCTGTATGACTTTTTAGTTTCACGAGTTTTTCTTTATGGTTTAAGTTTCAAGTAAATGCAGATGAATTTGACCATTCATCTTTTTGCAGAGATTTATCTAGCAACAACTTCAGTGGACAACTGCCACCATCAATGGAAAACTTGTCAACTCTGACCACCCTGTGAGCTATATACCTTTGTTTAGAAACTCAAGTTTGCCAGGCTTCGTCTTTATAAATAGTTTTAAAATCTTAAATGACAGTCGTTTGCAGAATAATAAGCTTTCTGGGACTCTTGATGTTCTGCAAGATCTTCCCCTCCGAGATTTGTAAGCTTTTGTTCTTAAAAACCTTGGATACTGAGTGACTTCTATTTATTTTACTATGCATTATGTCCTAATCTCTCTCTCTCTCTCTCTCTCTCTCTCTCTCTCTCTCTCTCAGGAATGTCGCAAACAATTTGTTCAATGGACCTATACCCGACAAGTTGCTGGCAATTCCTAGTTTCAAGTGAGCAACCATATAAAAGTTTGGTGTAGCTACATTCTCTTATGTTTTATTGTTGAGAAGTCCCACATCGGCCGTTCAAGAAGAATAGATATAATTAATAAGTCTCACGGGCTACTCCCCTCATTGCCAATTGGTTTTGAGGTGGAACCCCATGGATTCTAACATTTATCAATGTGTTACTTGGAGACAGACTCAATTGCACTATTTTTTTCTGGATCATTGCTCATTTTAGGACAATGTATTAAACAGTTGTATTGAAGAAATAGTAGATGGCGAAAGTAAACAATACCTTTCTCATATTTTTATACTTGAAGTAATACTTTAGTTGCTTTTCAACAAGGAAGTGTGGAAGTTTTTTTGTCGTCTCAAACACATAAAGTATGAACTATCAGCAAATCCTAAATGTTCAAAGTCACAACCATGAGAGTTTCTCAAAGCTGCTTCTCAAGTAAACCATTTAATTTCTTGAAACAAAACGTCTTAATTTTAAGGAATCTTCGTACAGCATCAGTATATGAAACTTTCTTTTGTCATACTTCCGACATGCTAAACTTGCTTTTCAATGTGCAGAAAAGATGGGAATCCATTCAATACTACTAGTGCACCATTACCTTCTCCTACGCTCCCACCAGCACCTAGATCTTCAGCAATGCCACCTCCATCTCCGACAGCTGCAGGATCACCGCCTGGTAGACAAGCCCCTGGGAGAAGGGCTGATGGACCATCTGTACCACAGGAATCATCTTCGCAAGGACCCAAAAAGAAATCAAATACTAAAAGGATAGTTTGGATAACAATTGTCAGCGTTATGGCGTTTATAGTCTTAGTGTTGGTATTTTTGCTCTGTATGCCAAGGTGTTGGAGAGAAATGCGAGATCCTGACCGCGTTTCAAGGCGACATGAAATAGCTCCATATGTAGTACCTAGAGATAATGCTATGGAGAATGCATCATTGCCTCCACAAAGCACTAAAAATGAGAAAGGTTAGAATTTGAATTCAGTTTCTAATATTCTGAACATTTACTTTCTGTTAAGGTACCCTTAGACCTTAGTTGTGTTTTAGTGCTTGTTTGGTAACTCGGATTTTAATCCGATTGATTAAAATCGGCCCTTTATTTTAATATCGTTTTCTATGACACAAAATTTCAAGCTGAAAATCAGTAGATTAAAATAATCTCAGTGCAATTGTAGAATTTCCAAAATTGAGGATTATGCGGCTGAAAATCTCAGAATAAATAATTTTGATGTGTTTTTGACATTAGCATGATCACACTTCATTTATAAGTGGGTGTATTCAAGTAATTGATCATATACCTCTTTAACTTTTGTGAAATGGATCAAATTAATAATCTATAATTTCAGCTCATACCAAACAAATTTGGATTTTCAGTTAAGCTGGATTTTTCATCCAAGTTTTTTTTAGCCGATTTTCGAGATTTTCAACTGATACTAAACAGGGCCTTAATTTGTTTTGGAACTGTTTCTTATGTGATAGTTGCAAAGCCGAAGGAGGAGCATCAAGCAGTGCCAAAGAGAGAAAGTTGGATACCAAAGCCACAGAATGAGCCTGAGCTTAATAGAGAAAGAAATAGTGGAATGCCTAGACGAAATGATCATGAAAGAAATGCAAGTAGATTTGATATTGACTCCTTGATGCCACCACCACCACCACCTCCTCCACCTCCACCACCCCTTCCTTCTGATAAGGTCATTGTGGAGCCCATTGCTTCCGCTACATCAACTTCAGAGAGACCTTCCTCCAAATCTCCGGCTTCTCAAATTTCGGCCAAGTCTTACTCCATTGCATTACTTCAGCAATATACAAACAGCTTTTCTCAAGAAAATTTAATAGGAGCAGGAATGCTGGGAAGTGTCTATAGAGCAGAATTACCTAACGGAAAGGTTTGGATTGTGTTTTTCTTTACTTGAATGCTATCATGTTTGTCCACCTTTCGATGCTTATAGTTTTTCCGTTTATCCTTTTCAGTATGTCATGTCCATCAGAATTCTTTACTCTTACGTCGACTATTTGAGTAGGCAGAGACAATAAATATGCACATCTATTTTTATGAAAACTTTTTGTCCACATTCAAAACGATGGATAATTACATGTCTTATTTGAGTTCTTGGTGTGTATATTTGTTTTTCTCAGTAGACTATTGTTGGCTTGTGACCTAGATATAGCAAAGAACGTGAAGAGCAAATTTACTTAACTCGTCACTGTTCTTTTCTAGCGTTTCTCAGATTAGTATACTTATCTTAGCATTGGCTATTTTTTTCTTCTTACATTTAGTATTTTATTTTTACTATTCGCTATTGCAGCCTTCACTTTCTCAGGTCATCTCCTAATTACAATTTATGGTCTGTGTTTGTAATGTATTAGAAATATAGAATGATAGAGCTTCGTTTTCACATGATTCAACAACTCTAGTGACAACTGACAACAATAGAAAAGTTATCCAGCTGGGTTCCAACTTACAAGTTAGACAAAAGATAGTTACATTTTAGTTTCGGCAGTGTTAGAGTAATCTTTGAGGACATCTTTTTAAACAAGTTATCCCAACATTATGAAAGATAGGGTTAGAAAAAAGTTTTTGCTCTCAGTCTTTTTAGCTTAAAATATGTCTTTTTAAGCTATCAGTGTCGGACCTCATTTCGTTCTTTCTTTGCATATAACCGAGTCTGCTGTGTTGCCTAGTTTCAAATGTAGGAAAATAAATTTTAACAAGTATTGTCCTGTTCTACACTTCTCCAACTTCGTTTTGTTGGATATGGTCATATGGTAAATAGAAATTTGTTCATGCTCAATAGTTGGTTGTTGTTCGGAAACCACATTTGCACACTTAATTATTTCAAACTTCTATTTCATCGTCAGAAAATCAGTTTTGACACCTAACTTCCTTACATAATTCTGTAGCTACTTGCTGTGAAGAAACTTGACAAGAGAGTTTGCAGCCAGCAGAAAGAGGATGCGTTTCTTGATCTGGTGAATACCATAGACCAAATCCGTCATGCTAATGTTGTCGAGCTCATGGGTTACTGTGTGGAGCATGGTCAAAGGCTTCTGATATACGAGTATTGCAGTAGTGGGACTCTGCAGGATGCTTTGCACTCAGATGACGAATTCAAGAAACTACTTTCGTGGAATACCCGCATTCGGATGGCCCTTGGTGCTGCAAGAGCCTTGGAGTAAGATTAATTACTGAATTACTCATTTCTGGCACTTTTCTTGAGGAAGTATATTTACTTATTTGACTCCATGTTTTATAACTTGATTAAGCTTCTAGGAATTCAGAAAAGCAGGAAAATATTTTTTTTGCTAAATGGATCTTGATTACTTGGTCAAACCCATATTCTCTATTGTTGTCGACATTCAATTTTAAATTGGAGATTTAAGAATTCCTTAAACTTCTAAATTAATTCATGAGCATAAATAATAACGCTACTAAATGGTCAGAGGAAAGACATCAGTGTTATCGCTCTCTTGTTTTCAGCTGAACTTCTGCTGAAGGAGTTTTTATTTACATGTATTTATGTGTTTTATTGTTTTAATGAATGAAGGTATTTACATGAAGTCTGCGAGCCACCAATTATTCATAGAAACTTCAAAGCTGCTAATGTTCTCCTTGATGACGAGCTTGCTGTACACGTTTCTGATTGTGGATTGGCCCCACTAATATCATCAGGCTCCGTAAGTCAGGTATGTAACAAAAATGCAGCGCCTATCTATTTTTGTTGGTGAGCACATTGCTTCTTCAATCTTACAGGGTCTGCATATTTGGGCATCGAGTACACGAAAAGCTTGAGCTCTTAAACCTGTTTTCCATAGTTTTTTAGTGAGCCTCTGTGTTTAACAGTACATGGAAAGAAAGGGTAACAGTTACAGAGTTACAGTAGTTTTCTAGTTGATGCTGGTGTGGTCAGGTTGGTGGTGTCTATGTTTCAAGTAGGGTAAAAGACACTTTCACCCCCTCTAGTTTGACTGAAGGACACTACACCCCTTCTAGTTTGGAAAAAGGACACTTTCCCCCCTTCTGTATGCCGATCTTCAAGTGACTTACAGCCCAATGATTGTGACGCCGTTAGTCTAGGGTGGGGCCTGTCTCTGAAAATAGTTTTGGACACAAAAGCCCCCCAAATCATGCAAAAAATCTATTATACCCGTGGATAACTCCTACGTTTTGCATAATATGGGGGCAAATTTGTCCCAAATACTATTTTTAGTGACAGACCCCAACTCCAGACGAACAGTGTCACAACATGGGGTGTAAGTTTCTTAAATTTCGTCACACTGGAGGGGTGAAAGTGTCCTGTTACACTGAGAGAAATAATAGTATTGCTAGGAAGATAATGAGAGATTACATCCATTTATACAGACTGCTAGAGAAGCTACTAGAAGCTAAGTATGACTTTAGACCCTGTAGCTCCTATACGCCCCTGCAAGATGAAGGGCCGAGAGGAGACTCCAATCTTGGACCGAAGTAAGAGAAACGGGCCTCACGACCTTTTCCAAACTGAAAGGGGTTAAAGTGTCCTTCAATCAAACTAGAGGGGGGTGAAAGTGTCTTTTATCAAAAAAATCATGCAAAATCAATGAACTGAAATAGCGAGAAATGAAGCACAGATGAAGAAAGACTAGAGTCTGATTCTTTCGCATGCAAATCAGGCTTCTTTGACAGCCCTCTTATGAATTTTTATTTCTTTTTCGTTAGCGTGGGCCGAATTGAGTTTTCCTCAAATCTGACAATGTTAAATATACGCAGTTGTCAGGACATCTTTTAACAGCTTATGGTTATGGCGCTCCTGAATTTGAGTCTGGAATTTATACCTTGATGAGTGATGTTTACAGCTTTGGGGTGGTAATGCTAGAACTCCTAACAGGGAGGAAGTCATACGACAGGTACCTAAAGCCCAATCCATTGCAACATGATGATTTCCATCCCTTTAGTTTGGCATTTAAACATCTAATCTTTTTCTTTTCCCCAAAATTCAGGGACCGTGTTCGTGGGGAGCAGTTTCTAGTGCGATGGGCAATCCCTCAACTTCATGACATTGATGCTTTGTCCAGAATGGTCGATCCTTCCTTGAATGGAGAATACCCCGTCAAATCGTTATCTCATTTTGCAGACATTATTTCTCGATGCGTTCAGGTGAGTACTTTGTGATGATGCATATATGTTGTTTTGCAGTTGTATTCGTATGCTTCTTCTGAATAGGACTGTTGAAAATAGAAACGAGACACGAACAGAGCAATTTTACCAATTGGGGTTCTTTGTGTTGTTACAATGGGCAAGTTTGGTGTGACTTATAAGCAGCTTATAAGTCAATTTTTGGATAGTAGAACTCATCTTATAAGTCGTGTTTGGTGTGGAATTATAAAGCTGAAATTTCGAAATTATAAGTCCACAGTGTTAAAAATTGTTGTAGAAAAGTTTGGTCTGTGAAGCTTTTCTTGAACTTTTTCACGTTGACAAACTTTTTCTCAAAACACATCTATCTTTTTCGTCAGACTTTTTTGACAAACTTATAAGTCAACTTAAGCTACAAATAAGTCATACCAAAGGGTCTATGGATGATGATCTTATCATTTGGTATGACTTATAAGCAGCTTAATAAGTCAGTTTTGGATTATAATTTGAAACCAACTTATAAGTAGTGTTTGGTATGGACTTATAAGCTGGAATTTTGGATTATGACATATAAAAAGTTCATATTGTAAAAATGAGTGTAGAAAAAAATGGGTTTTTGAAGCTTTTTTTGGACTTTTTTAGTGTATAAACTTTTTCACCAAACACACCCGTTTGCAATTGCAGGACTGTTTTAGTTGGGTTCAAATGTCCAGCTTGACCTCTTCACCCCATGAACACAAGGTCATCTCTTGACTATGGAAAGTCAATGTTACCCAAAATAATAATGAAACACGAGAAACATTAATTATGAAAACATGAAGAACTCAGCCATCGCCAAGAAAAGTTGACAACCACCATCGCCACCGCGGCCACAGCCTCCATCACCAGTGCCAATGCAACAGTTGAAACGGTCACTGTTCTTGCGGACTGAGAGCAGTGAACCCCAATCTTCATTCTAGAAACCCCAAATCCAAAACAAAACCCAGATTAACACAACTCGAAAGCCGAAATCATATTCAAAGTGAAACCTCTAATAAAAATCAGACTGATGCTAGGTCAAACAAGAGTCGGCCTAGATCCTTTCTGTTAGCGCCAACTACGGCCAAACCCTTCCGGTTTTTTGACATTAGTCTGGTCCTCAACAAAACATTTAAAGAATTGATGAAACAGCCAAGGACAAAGCATATCACCATGAAGTCATGGAAATCAAATCCAAGGCTAAAATGGAACAGAAAGACGAAAAGATGACTGGCTGTGAAACCTGTGGTGATTCGAGTGGTCTGCCACATAACCATGCCATTTACCTCTTCTGATCTCTTTTCCCAATCTGGTCTCAAGACGAAAAGGCTTTTGTTTTTCCTTTTTCTGAGGCATGTACGTGTGTTCGTCCTACAAGGAATGGTGTGGCCAAATGGTTTGGTTGTGTTTTTTGGGGTAAGTTGCTGGATAAAGTAGGTTTGGTAGTTAAATTGAATCTGCAATGGGTTTTCGGTAATAAATAACAAACTGCATGTAGGTTTATGGTAATTTATCCTATATTCATATATATTGTACTTTGCCCCAACCTACAACACCGTTAGCTTAGCTGGAAGGAACGCATGTAAAAGACCAAAATACCCTTACATGTTACAAAAGAATGTATATATGACTAAAAGTCTCGTCTACAAAATTAACAGGTACTACATGTATCCAGTCATCTTTTAAAAACCCATGTAACCATATTAAAGGGATATCGTGATTTTGTCGGGAAATTGTTGGATTTGATACAACTATCAGGGTACTAAATTTACTACCATAAAAAACCGAGTCATTTTCATTTTGCCATATTAAATTTAACAAGAAACAAGACCAACAACGTGGACCATTCTTGCAAAAGAACAACTGCTTCAAATATTACTTTCTCAAGAAGCACAATTACTCCTCAAATTTTACTCTTTAGTTTGTGTTCATGTTCTAGAGAGAGGTGAGGTCGTGAGGATAATAAATCATACTAATGAATCATCCTATACATAGTGGGGCTTCCTTATAAATCTGTAAGTTTGGGTGTAAAAATGAAAAGTTTGTAAAAACATTTTAGAACAAAAGCTTAAGATGTTGGGGCAGTAATTTATTATCGTGGGGCACATTTACAATTAAAGAGGGGGCACAATTGAATTATGCTTACAATTACACGGGTATATATGTAGTAACTGAAATTTGGGGGGGGGGGGGAGCAGGTGGCACGCGATCGTCCGTGCCCCCACATTCCTCCGCCACTGTGAGGCACATTTGTCAATTTTCACCACCATCTGCCCAAGTTAACTGACTACATGAATTATAAGTGATAAAGCGGCACAAAATTGAAAATGTGGGGGGTAAAGTGGTACTACTTATAATGTGACGGGTAAGCAACACGACGTGAAATTTAGAGGGATTTGCTGCAATTACTCCTTAAAACTATGGCAGTATGGCCCGATCCGATCTGAGATCCGAGGGACCCGAGCCGAATGGATCGGATCCGATCTTGAAAATGGATCGGATTTGGATCCGCAGAACCATATCCGATCGGATTTGGATCTGAGGGCAGATCCACCAGGTTCCGACCTGATCCGATCCGACATATATGTGTGCTTTACAAATATACTCTATTACCTCCACTTACACTTCCAAAAAAAAATTACAATAGTAACTCCAACCTACAAATCTATTTCTTTTGTGTTTTGGGCTTCATAACTTATGAAAATGCCTTAGTGTTTACTTTTTATATATTTTTTTGTATTTTATTGCAAACCCGAGCCGGATCCGATGCGAATTCGATCCGACCGCATACTATATGGATTGACGGGTCGGATTTGGATTAGCTGAATGAAACCTGATCCGATCCGAATTCGGTGATGATCCGAATGGATCTAGATCGGATCTTGATCCCATTTCCCTAGTCGGATCTGGATCAGGAAGGGCCTGATCCGATCCGGATCCGACCCGTTGCCATCCCTACTTAAAACTGTATTACATAAATGGAAATTTCCTTTTATCTTTTCTAAATCTTCTCATTCAATGTATCAAAATCAACATTCCTGACATTTGATCTTCCTTTGCAGCACGAGCCTGAGTTTAGGCCACCTATGTCGGAAGTTGTTCAGGACCTCCTAGAAATGATACGGAAGGAGTCTCCGGCTAGATAAGTTTGTGAGCGACTTGCATTAGGCAATGCACATTGGTTAGCGAGCTCATGATTAGAGAAGGATGCAGAGAGATTTGATTTGCCAGAACTTAACCCCAGCGGAACATAAATCTGCAGTCAAGCTGCAGCAGCGTTAACTTTGCCTACTGACAAATCCCAGTGTTCATAGCAGTCTCAGAAGCATCATTGCAGAAAACCACTGCAAACCTCTTTTTTGTCTCAATCGGGTCGTTCTTCAGGTCACTTGTCTGGAATTGCCCAAATTGTTCATCGTGCTAACCGGGTCATCTGATACTATTTTCTCCATTTGTTACTCCAATTTGAAAACTACTAATTCATTTGCTGTCTTGGTGTTTGTTACTAGGGTTAATCACTTGTTATTGGATTAGTGTGAAGAACATTAGTGTGTAATATTTTTCTATCAGGAGATTATGTACATGTATAATAAGCAGCTTTTGATGTTAATTGTTTGCGTGAATATGTAAAGATCTAAAGGGAAGGTGTTTATGGTTAACTATTACAACCTCCGTTTCTTCTCTTTCAACTCCGTTTGACTTTTTAACCCGCAATTGGGTCACTTTGACTCGGTGATTTGGATAGCAAAACGATGTAATTTTTTGACAATTTTTCCTAAGTGTTGTAGACAAGATAATGCAAAGATTACCAAATTTTGTGTATAGTTTTGCTATTCAAATTACCAGGTTAAAGTGACCCGGTGAATAGTGTCAAAAATTGAAGTAAGCTGAAAGAGAAGAAACAGAGATAGTATGTTTTGGCCAGAATGTGGAAAGACTTCGGCTCCGTTTGGTTGGTGGTAAAACATTTTCCTGTAAAATGTTTTCTCTTGTTTTGGTGTTGTTTGGTTGGAGTTAAAATGTTTTCCCTCAAATGATGTAATATGATTTACACATTTCAAATCCGTAAGCCATTTTTCGGAGAGTGAAGGAGCACAACAACAATTCATACTAACACCTCCACCACCACTACCACCTACCTCCACCAAGACCCATCACCGACACCCATCAGTCCATCACTGCCATTTCCGTCACGGCCCACTGTTTTGGCAAGAGTCAACCAAACACGAGATAGTAATTGCAGGGAAAGCTTTTTCACACAAAACATTTTACGCGTAAAATATTTTCCCTTGTAAACATTTTACTGCGAACCAAATAGAGCCTTCATGTTTCATCACTCCCGCAGTCTTCTTTGAAGTGCCAGCTTTTTGAAGAGCATCTCAACAGGTGGAGGAAAAAAAATGTCCTTGGACCAAATTTGGTCTTGGAACAAAATTTGTTCCTCCACTTTTTTTGCTCGAGCTCCAACAATGAGGAGCAAAATTTTTCCTATGACCAAATTATAGTATTATTTCATTTTTTTGTTATTACAAGCATGATAAGTTTTTGGACCAAAATTAAAAGTGATTTTTTTATTTTTTGCTCCAATGAACAGTTAGTCTCAAGTTTCCTCCTCCAAAATTTTGTCGTTGTTATGGAATATTATAATGAATATTCCCTAGTAGATTATTATTGATCCCTAGTAGATTATTATTGACTCCTAGTAGATTATGATCGACTCTTAGAGGGTTATCATTGGCTCCCACACTCTATATAAAGAGTGCTTTGGTAGAGAATAAAACTGCTTTTGAGATTCATCCATACTTTGTCTCCATCTTTCCTCTCTCAGTTTATAACACGTTATCAGCACCTTCGCTCTACCGCAAGAGAAGATCAAAAAGCAAAGGTACAAATTATTTACTTATTTTATATTGTCAAGAAGAAGATGATCAAACGAAAAACTCGATTTTCGATTTTGATTGTCTCATGTCTTGCTTGTTTCAAAGTTGATTCAAATCAACAAAACATCGTATCTTTAATTTGTTTATGTTTTCTTACTTATATCGAAAAAAAATGGTCTATGCTATGGGTTTATGAAAAAAAAAAATTGCTCAAATCCTAGACCTCGATCTATAACTAGATCTAGAGAGTGACCAAAAACACTGTTTACTGACAAGATTCGTCGAAAAAAAAAAATATATATATTGTCTGGCATGATTAAAAAAAAAAAAAAAAAAAAAAAAAAAAAAATCTGCGCCGTGGTTGTGATTCGAACCCAGGATGTGGGTTTGCCACTACTTGAGTGGTAACCATCTGGGCGAAACCAATCACTTGTTAGTAGTAGCTCTCTAATAATAATATTACATGCCCAGTTTAATAAGAAAAAAAAAGAGGGATACTGAGGATCGAACTCCAGACCACAAGCACGGCAGAGCAGAATCTTACCACTGAACCACCAGTGGCAGATGCGTTGAGAACATCTATTAAAAGTTTTTATTTATTCATTGTAGAAAGAAAAAAAAAAAAAAGGCTGCTTCTTTTGCGATTCGAACCTCGAATCTGGCAGCCAATCTAAAGCTGCACCCAACAGAACCATCTGACCTAGCTCAGAATTCATGTTTAGGAGATGCGCTTATAACTTTTATATCGTCTAGTTCGTAAAAAATATAAATATAATAATCATAATGATAACTTAATCTTATTGTCTATTTGTTTTGTCAATTACTTATCACTGTAGCAATTCTTAGTTTTAATTTTCATCTTATTTTTTTTAGATCTACAATGTCAAACATCGCGAAGCTCGAGTTCACTGGACTTCATATAACTGGAAAAAATTACTTGTCGTGGACTCTTGATGCTGGATTGCACCTAGACTCAAGAGGTCTTGGGCACACTATAAAAGCAGACAATACCGCGTCCGAAAAGGAGCGCGCCGATGCGTTGATATTTTTGCGCCGCCATATAGATGAGGATTTAAAAAATGAGTACCTTACTATTAAGGATTCCCTCATCTTATGGAATAATTTAAAAGAGCGCTACGAGCACTTGAAGTCTGTCTTACTCCCCCAGGCTCGTTATGATTGGATACACCTGAGGTTTCAGGATTACAATACGGTAAACAGTTATAACTCCGCACTCTTCAAAATTACATCCCTGCTAAAACTTTGTGGCGAGAACGTCACTGATGAGCAATTATTGGAAAAAACATTATCTACCTTCCATTGCTCAAATATACTCCTGCAACAGCAGTATCGAGAAAAGGGATTCAAAAAATATTCTGAATTGATTTCTTGTTTGTTGGTTGCGGAAAGAAACAATGTCATATTGAAAAAAAATCATGAACAGCGTCCGACTGGCTCGACCCCTCTCCCTGCAGTGAGTAATAATGCATTCCCTGAAGCGAATGCAACGGTTTTACGTGGTCAAAATAATCCACGTGGTCGTGGACGTGGTCGTAGACATGGTCGCCGTCGTGGACGCGGTCATGGTAAGAGCAATGTTTGGTACCGTGAGCCTCCACAACATATGCCCTCAAATATCAACAAAAGAGGAGCAGCACCACAAAACAGGGGGAGAAATAATGGTGGGAGACATCAGAATTCACAAGCACTTGCTGAAAATGCACCTCCCAAACAGGGACAAAAATGTAACAGGTGTGGAACTGATGGCCATTGGGAACATGTTTGCCGTACACCACGACACTTGGTTGATCTCTATCAAGCATCCAGAAATGGGAGTGCTACATTTAATGAATCAAACCATGTTGAGTATGAGCAGCCAATGGATCTCAATGGTTTTGATATTGATGACTTCTTTGCTCCTGATCCGCAAGTCGATGGCCCCCTTGGAGAGCCTGATTTTCTTTAGACAACTCATTTAGATTTTTTTAAGTCATTTAATTTTTGAATTTTTTTAGTTCTAGCTTAGGATGAATAATGTTCTTTGATAAGAACTTCAGACATTGTTATTTATTTTTAGTAGGATTGAAAGTTTAATATGAGAATTTTCTTTTACTTATCAAATATTTCTCTTTTAATTATAGATAAAATGATGACTTGTGAAGACACATGCTTGGTGGACAGTGGAACAACTCACACAATTTTGCGCCATAAGAAATATTTTTTGCAAATTTCCCCTAATCAAGCATATGTGCACACAATTTCTGGTACATCCAGTTTAATTGAAGGCACTGGAAGAGCCTCTATCATATTGCCCGGTGGAACAATATTCCATGTCGAAGAGGCATTATACTCTAGCAAATCTAGTAGAAATTTGCTGAGTTTTAAGGATATCCGCAAAAATGGGTACCACATTGAAACTCTAAATGTGAATGAAGTGGAGTACATGTGTATTACATCCACTATTTCAGAGAAAAAACATGTATTAGAAAAACTTCCTGCTTTATCATCTGGATTGTACCATACAATAATCCAAGCAGTTGAAGTAAATGTCGCCATAAAACAAAAAGATCCCACAACTTTCATGCTTTGGCATAACAGGCTTGGGCACCCCGGCGCAATTATGATTCGAAGAATCATTGAGAACTCAAGCGGGCATCCACTAAAAGATAAAAAGATTCTTTTGCCAAAAGAATACCCATGCACCGCTTGTTCTCAAGGAAAATACATTGCTAGACCATCACCCATGAAAGTTAGTATTGAATCTCCTAAGTTCTTGGAACGCATTCAAGGAGATATTTGTGGACCAATCAATCGCCCTACTGGTCCATTTTACTATTTCATGGTACTACTCGATGCCTCTACAAGATGGTCGCATGTATGCCTATTATCATCTCGAAATATGGCATTTGCTCGCCTTTTAGGAATGATTATAAGGCTTAGAGCACATTTCCCTGATCATCCCATAAAATCTATTCGTCTTGATAATGCTGGTGAATTTACATCGCAATCATTTGACGACTATTGCATGTCAGTTGGGATACAGGTTGAGCACCCAATCGCGCATGTACACACTCAAAATGGTTTAGCAGAATCTTTTATTAAAAGAATTCAATTAATAGCTAAACCATTGTTGATGAAAACTAATTTACCCATTTCTGCTTGGGGACATGCTGTTATACATGCCGCTGCATTAATACGTTTACGCCCCACTGCGTATCTTAAATATTCTCCCCAACAACTTGTTCTTGGACAACCTCCAAATATATCTCATTTACGTGTTTTTGGGTGCGCTGTGCATGTTCCTATTGCACCCCCACAACGTAACAAGATGGGTCCCCAACGTAGACTTGGTATTTATGTTGGGTTTGATTCTCCATCTATTATTAGATATTTGGAACCCTTAACTGGGGATTTATTCCAAGCTCGCTTTGCTGATTGTCACTTTGACGAATCGATCTTCCCGAAATTAGGGGGAGACATGTCGCTGCCCGAAGCTCGACAATTAATTTCTTGGAATTCTCCTTTGATAACACACTTGGATCCTCGAACTAGCCAGTGTGAATTCGAAGTGCAGAGAATCCTCAAATTGCAAAGCATAGCTAACGAAATGCCTGATGCATTTGTTGATACAAGCAAAGTTATAAAATCGCACATACCAGCTGCGAATTTTCCAGCACGGATTGATGTCCCTGTAGGACAAAATGCGAGTATACAAGCAAATGAATCTAGTGCACGCCAAAAGCGTGGCAGACCTGTTGGCTCAAAAGATTTGGTTCCTAGAAAAAGGAAGACAAATCAGGCAACTGTGTTGAATCCTAAAGATTCCACAAAGACAATTGATGATCCCATTAAAATTGGTGATCCGATCCCTAAAATGATTGATCTAAATTCAGCCCCTGAAGAGGGCGATATGGTACCAGAAAATCAAGAGATCTCGATCAATTATATATATTCCGGAAAAATATGGGATCGAAATAATGTTATCATTGATGACACATTTGTCTTTAACGTTGCCCTACATATAAGTGATGACGATCACGAACCACTGTCAATTGAAGAATGTCGACGTCGTGACGATTGGCCAAAGTGGAAAGAGGCAATACAGGCTGAATTAAATTCACTAGAAAAACGTAGAGTGTTTGGACCAATAGTTCAAACACCTAATGACGTAAAACCCATTGGATTTAAATGGGTTTTTGTGCGGAAACGAAATGAGAAAAACGAGATTACAAGATACAAAGCCCGACTTGTAGCTCAAGGTTTCTCGCAAAGACCAGGCATTGATTATGAAGAAACATATTCGCCTGTGATGGATGCAACTACTTTCCGATTCATAATAAGTTTAGCAGCATCGGAAAATTTAGATATGCATTTGATGGATGTGGTTACAGCATATCTATATGGTTCACTTGATAGTGACATATATATGAAAGTTCCTGAAGGACTGAAACTGCCAAAAACAAACAAACCTCGTACTGCTTATTCTATTAAGCTCCAAAGATCCTTATATGGACTAAAACAATCGGGACGAATGTGGTACAATCGCTTGAGCGAATACCTATTAAAAGAAAGGTTTGTTAACAATCAAATTTGTCCTTGTATCTTCATAAAGAAGTCCACAAATGGATTTGTAATAGTGGCAGTATACGTGGATGACTTGAATATTGTGGGAACTCATGAAGAGATTACCCAAACTGCAACTTACTTGAAAAAGGAATTTGAGATGAAGGATTTGGGAAAGACGAGATTTTGCCTCGGTCTACAAATTGAACACTTTCCTGAAGGAATTTTACTTCATCAATCAAATTACACTGAAAAAGTCCTTAAAAGATTTTGTATGGACAAATCACATCCACTAAACACCCCTATGGTGGTTAGGTCGCTTGATGTTAATAAAGATCCTTTCCATCCTCAAGAGAGTGACGAGGAACCTCTTGGCCCTGAAGTGCCATACCTTAGTGCAATTGGTGCCTTGATGTTTTTGGCAAATTGCACAAGGCCAGATATTGCATTTTCTGTCAATCTTTTGGCTAGGTACAGTTCTAACCCTACTCGCAGGCATTGGAACGGTGTTAAACACATCATGCGATATCTACGTGGCACTACAGACTTGGGTCTTTTCTATCCTCGTGGATCTAATACCTCCCTCATTGGATATGCTGATGCTGGATACTTGTCGGACCCACATAAAGCAAGATCTCAAACAGGGTATGTTTTCACTTATGGAGGAACTGCTATATCATGGAGATCGATGAAGCAAACTATGGTAGCAACATCATCAAACCACTCAGAGATTCTTGCGATCCATGAAGCTAGTCGAGAATGCGTGTGGCTAAAATCAGTGGTTCAACATGTCAAAGGGGCTTGTGGATTAAATTTCAAAAATGATGGCCCAACAGTGTTATATGAAGATAATGCTGCCTGCATTGCCCAACTCAAGGAAGGCTTTATCAAAGGTGATCGAACTAAACACATATCTCCAAAGTTCTTCTTTACTCATGAGCTTCAAAAGAAGGAGGCTGTTTCCATTCAGCAAGTGCGCTCAAGTGAAAATCCAGCAGACTTGTTCACAAAAGCTGAAACACCCCGTTATTTAAAAACGGATATTTTTAGATAGTATTAAGTGTTAATATGTTGAAACGGGTATTTTATGAAATTATTGAGTGTTAATATAATATTATTATAAATATTGGGTGTTAATATGCTACTATTATATTTTAAGATATTATTTGGTGTCAATATGATATTAGTATAAGTTTGGGTAGTAGTTTTTATTATTTAGACAGTTAATTTTAATGTTATAAACTACCTAGGTGTATTTATGTATTTTTCCTTAACTTATATAGTGTCTTTTATTTAACTAAGGGGGTGGTAGTTGTACTAAGCCTAAAGTTAGTGGGGGTGAAAGTGTCTTTAACCCTAAACTTAGTCATCTTCTTCCTCAAACTCTCCCATGGAGGAAGAAGACCATCTCCAACCCAAACACCACCATTACCACTCCGAATCTTCACCAAATTCGTTGATGTTTGTCCCAAATCACTCCCTATTCGATTTAAACTCATCAAGGCTCGATAATTTAGCATCAAGCAACCCAATTTCGCCAATTTTTGGTCCCGATTCAAAATCGAAATTTTCAAAGTGGTTTCCTCATGGAGGTTGAATTCTTCACCCTCTAGCCTATATAAACCCCCCAATCTCAGAGCAATTCTCATACCAATTCATAGCTCTCAATCTCTCCTTCAATTTCTCTCTCTCTCACCCAATCTCTCTCTCTCTCTCTCACCCGACGGGCTGCCCACCGTCGCCGCCGCCGCAGCCCGCCGACGCCGCCGCCGGCACCGCCACCGCGCCGTCGCCCTCTGCCCGCCTCGCCGCCGGCGTCACCGCGCCCAGCCGCCGTCCTCGCCACCAGCTCCCAAACCCGTCATCCTTCTTCTCCATCGGGTAAACCCACTGCTTTGTTCTTCATATTTATTGCCTTATCTTTTACTGATAGATAGTTAATGTAGTAGTTGGCAAGGAGATAACAAAGTGGCTGTTGGCCCAGTGGTTAAAATGACTGTTAGTATTTAGTTGGTCAGGGGTTCGAGTCTCATTGCTAGCAACTATTTTTTTTACTACTCTACACTCAAAATTTGAAAGAGAAGTTTTGAGGGTTTGAAAGCCTTATTACACTTGAGAATTATTTATTTAGAAAGTTTATTTTTTTGTTTAAAGGCTAATCTTTTGAAAAATAATACTATTGGGTTATACTTTATAGTAGTAAAAATTAGATAATTATTTTTATACAAGTTTAAAGTAATCTTTTTGTAATAATCTTTACCCAAAAATAAAAGTATATTCTTCTTATAAGTTTATTACAAATTAGGATAAGTTATTTTCTATAAATAAATTTGTTATTTATTTTAAATAAAAGTTAGTTAGTTTATATCCTACATTCTCTACTAAGGCTTGTTTGGTTGGGAGAAACTACTATTTGTATTAAAAATGTTTTTGGGATAAAATAATATGCTTTTCTACTCTAAATAATAAAAATGATAGTTTATCTAATTTTATAAGTTATAGTTATATAATTATAGCCTAGTATGTTTTTACAAATAATAAACGTTAGCGTTTTAAATCGTATTTTATTATAAAAGAGGTTGTTCACGTTAACAAGGTTGGGGAGAGTTAGTAAGGGATTTATTTCATTTACCTATAGGACTTCTTGTGCAATGTGTTGATTAGGATATTATTAAATTTGTAGGTAAAAATCTCATTGACGATGGATACGTTAAGTATTTCTAACACGTGAATTGATTTTGCTTGAGATTCAAGGTAAGTAAACATGCCAGGCCTAGCGCCCATATCTTCTTTCGTGTCTAAACTATTTTTGTGATTTATTGTCTCAAATTTGAATATCTACTTGAAATGTTTATTTGAAAAGTTTACTGATTTTACAAAGGTGATTCTATCACAACTATCACATGATTAATAAGACGTAAAGACGTAAAGTGGAATAGTTGTATCGGGGATCAATATTTTGAGCTTTGGTCGATGTGGACTACGTCTCTCGACCCACTTTATTTTATTTTGCTCGGTCGCAACTGCCCCGGGTTCGCTCCAGTACTTACCTCTCTGGCCGCAAGAAGTCTTAGAGGGGTGTCGACACTTATGGTCTGGTAGCCAGTTATTAGTAGATCTTCCCCGTGTCAACATGGTAATATATGTTTTCCGAAAGATGGACCTTTATGATTGAGAATTGGAAGTCCCGATTGGACAAATGAGGAAGTTTGGAAATGTTTCCCCACAAGTGAAGTTATAAAGGAAAAGATTTGTGAATTATTGTTCATACTTATACTCTTACTCAAATTCTTTACTCTTCAAACTTATGTGTCTTTTTATAAACTGCTTCATCATCTGTTTACATGTCTGGGTGTTGCTTACTCAGTATTTTCCGCTGACTTTGGAAACTGTGGTGTTTCTTTTTAATTCTGCACCACAGGTTTAGGTGGAAGCTTGGAGTAACGGGAGCGCGACTCGACATACATAGGAAAAGTTTAGTAGATCACATTTGTTTTACTTTAGCTCTTCAGTTAGAATTAGAGAATTTTAGATTGGAATAATGTCCATATTTGTGGCGAGACAAGTTTTAAAGTTTTAATTAATTATTTTATGGATTTTGGATTGGATATTCTGTTATAAAATCTCCTTGTATTCGGGTTTAATCTCGGGTACGGAGTGACATCCCTGGGCTACCGGGTCGGCCTTTTCGGACTTCCGGCTTGGCGGTTTTGGGGGTGTTACAGTTGGTATCAGAGCCTGCCTGTCCAAAAAGGAAATTTAAAACATGTAAGTAAATTTAAAATGGACATAGGGAAAGAATTTAAAATTTGACAAGCCGTTGGGAATTTGGGTAGTATTGGATAGGGCTGTTATGTGAAACTAATTGTTTGATGATCAATGTGTTATATTACTTGATTATTTGCTCATTACATGCCATGTATTGCATTATTTATTTATTTATTTATTTATTTATTTATACTTTAGGGTATTGTATGAATGATACAATAGGTTATAGTGTAGGATTATGACTAGTAGACCACATCTTTGAGAGGCGACATGTGAAGCGAGGGATGGTTTGAGGAAGAAGCGTCCTCACCTTTTTGACGAGATATTTTGAGTTCCGAGGACGTCACTTCTCTAAGGGGGGATGGATGTAACCCTTCAGATTTTAAGCAAGTCATTTTAGTACATCGTTATAGTATGTTACTCATCGTGTGTGATATTAGGTTGCATTTGCTAGTTATACCCTAGAATGGAGACTCATAGTTGAGGGTCGTTTAGAATGTGGTTTCAACTTCGAGGACGAAGTTTTCTTTTAAGGGGGGAAGGATGAAACACCCCGTTATTTAAAAACGGATATTTTTAGATAGTATTAAGTGTTAATATGTTGAAACGGGTATTTTATGAAATTATTGAGTGTTAATATAATATTATTATAAATATTGGGTGTTAATATGCTACTATTATATTTTAAGATATTATTTGGTGTCAATATGATATTAGTATAAGTTTGGGTAGTAGTTTTTATTATTTAGACAGTTAATTTTAATGTTATAAACTACCTAGGTGTATTTATGTATTTTTCCTTAACTTATATAGTGTCTTTTATTTAACTAAGGGGGTGGTAGTTGTACTAAGCCTAAAGTTAGTGGGGGTGAAAGTGTCTTTAACCCTAAACTTAGTCATCTTCTTCCTCAAACTCTCCCATGGAGGAAGAAGACCATCTCCAACCCAAACACCACCATTACCACTCCGAATCTTCACCAAATTCGTTGATGTTTGTCCCAAATCACTCCCTATTCGATTTAAACTCATCAAGGCTCGATAATTTAGCATCAAGCAACCCAATTTCGCCAATTTTTGGTCCCGATTCAAAATCGAAATTTTCAAAGTGGTTTCCTCATGGAGGTTGAATTCTTCACCCTCTAGCCTATATAAACCCCCCAATCTCAGAGCAATTCTCATACCAATTCATAGCTCTCAATCTCTCCTTCAATTTCTCTCTCTCTCACCCAATCTCTCTCTCTCTCTCTCACCCGACGGGCTGCCCACCGTCGCCGCCGCCGCAGCCCGCCGACGCCGCCGCCGGCACCGCCACCGCGCCGTCGCCCTCTGCCCGCCTCGCCGCCGGCGTCACCGCGCCCAGCCGCCGTCCTCGCCACCAGCTCCCAAACCCGTCATCCTTCTTCTCCATCGGGTAAACCCACTGCTTTGTTCTTCATATTTATTGCCTTATCTTTTACTGATAGATAGTTAATGTAGTAGTTGGCAAGGAGATAACAAAGTGGCTGTTGGCCCAGTGGTTAAAATGACTGTTAGTATTTAGTTGGTCAGGGGTTCGAGTCTCATTGCTAGCAACTATTTTTTTTACTACTCTACACTCAAAATTTGAAAGAGAAGTTTTGAGGGTTTGAAAGCCTTATTAAACACTTGAGAATTATTTATTTAGAAAGTTTATTTTTTTGTTTAAAGGCTAATCTTTTGAAAAATAATACTATTGGGTTATACTTTATAGTAGTAAAAATTAGATAATTATTTTTATACAAGTTTAAAGTAATCTTTTTGTAATAATCTTTACCCAAAAATAAAAGTATATTCTTCTTATAAGTTTATTACAAATTAGGATAAGTTATTTTCTATAAATAAATTTGTTATTTATTTTAAATAAAAGTTAGTTAGTTTATATCCTACATTCTCTACTAAGGCTTGTTTGGTTGGGAGAAACTACTATTTGTATTAAAAATGTTTTTGGGATAAAATAATATGCTTTTCTACTCTAAATAATAAAAATGATAGTTTATCTAATTTTATAAGTTATAGTTATATAATTATAGCCTAGTATGTTTTTACAAATAATAAACGTTAGCGTTTTAAAGCGTATTTTATTATAAAAGAGGTTGTTCACGTTAACAAGGTTGGGGAGAGTTAGTAAGGGATTTATTTCATTTACCTATAGGACTTCTTGTGCAATGTGTTGATTAGGATATTATTAAATTTGTAGGTAAAAATCTCATTGACGATGGATACGTTAAGTATTTCTAACACGTGAATTGATTTTGCTTGAGATTCAAGGTAAGTAAACATGCCAGGCCTAGCGCCCATATCTTCTTTCGTGTCTAAACTATTTTTGTGATTTATTGTCTCAAATTTGAATATCTACTTGAAATGTTTATTTGAAAAGTTTACTGATTTTACAAAGGTGATTCTATCACAACTATCACATGATTAATAAGACGTAAAGACGTAAAGTGGAATAGTTGTATCGGGGATCAATATTTTGAGCTTTGGTCGATGTGGACTACGTCTCTCGACCCACTTTATTTTATTTTGCTCGGTCGCAACTGCCCCGGGTTCGCTCCAGTACTTACCTCTCTGGCCGCAAGAAGTCTTAGAGGGGTGTCGACACTTATGGTCTGGTAGCCAGTTATTAGTAGATCTTCCCCGTGTCAACATGGTAATATATGTTTTCCGAAAGATGGACCTTTATGATTGAGAATTGGAAGTCCCGATTGGACAAATGAGGAAGTTTGGAAATGTTTCCCCACAAGTGAAGTTATAAAGGAAAAGATTTGTGAATTATTGTTCATACTTATACTCTTACTCAAATTCTTTACTCTTCAAACTTATGTGTCTTTTTATAAACTGCTTCATCATCTGTTTACATGTCTGGGTGTTGCTTACTCAGTATTTTCCGCTGACTTTGGAAACTGTGGTGTTTCTTTTTAATTCTGCACCACAGGTTTAGGTGGAAGCTTGGAGTAACGGGAGCGCGACTCGACATACATAGGAAAAGTTTAGTAGATCACATTTGTTTTACTTTAGCTCTTCAGTTAGAATTAGAGAATTTTAGATTGGAATAATGTCCATATTTGTGGCGAGACAAGTTTTAAAGTTTTAATTAATTATTTTATGGATTTTGGATTGGATATTCTGTTATAAAATCTCCTTGTATTCGGGTTTAATCTCGGGTACGGAGTGACATCCCTGGGCTACCGGGTCGGCCTTTTCGGACTTCCGGCTTGGCGGTTTTGGGGGTGTTACAGTTGGTATCAGAGCCTGCCTGTCCAAAAAGGAAATTTAAAACATGTAAGTAAATTTAAAATGGACATAGGGAAAGAATTTAAAATTTGACAAGCCGTTGGGAATTTGGGTAGTATTGGATAGGGCTGTTATGTGAAACTAATTGTTTGATGATCAATGTGTTATATTACTTGATTATTTGCTCATTACATGCCATGTATTGCATTATTTATTTATTTATTTATTTATTTATTTATTTATACTTTAGGGTATTGTATGAATGATACAATAGGTTATAGTGTAGGATTATGACTAGTAGACCACATCTTTGAGAGGCGACATGTGAAGCGAGGGATGGTTTGAGGAAGAAGCGTCCTCACCTTTTTGACGAGATATTTTGAGTTCCGAGGACGTCACTTCTCTAAGGGGGGATGGATGTAACCCTTCAGATTTTAAGCAAGTCATTTTAGTACATCGTTATAGTATGTTACTCATCGTGTGTGATATTAGGTTGCATTTGCTAGTTATACCCTAGAATGGAGACTCATAGTTGAGGGTCGTTTAGAATGTGGTTTCAACTTCGAGGACGAAGTTTTCTTTTAAGGGGGGAAGGATGAAACACCCCGTTATTTAAAAACGGATATTTTTAGATAGTATTAAGTGTTAATATGTTGAAACGGGTATTTTATGAAATTATTGAGTGTTAATATAATATTATTATAAATATTGGGTGTTAATATGCTACTATTATATTTTAAGATATTATTTGGTGTCAATATGATATTAGTATAAGTTTGGGTAGTAGTTTTTATTATTTAGACAGTTAATTTTAATGTTATAAACTACCTAGGTGTATTTATGTATTTTTCCTTAACTTATATAGTGTCTTTTATTTAACTAAGTGGGTGGTAGTTGTACTAAGCCTAAAGTTAGTGGGGGTGAAAGTGTCTTTAACCCTAAACTTAGTCATCTTCTTCCTCAAACTCTCCCATGGAGGAAGAAGACCATCTCCAACCCAAACACCACCATTACCACTCCGAATCTTCACCAAATTCGTTGATGTTTGTCCCAAATCACTCCCTATTCGATTTAAACTCATCAAGGCTCGATAATTTAGCATCAAGCAACCCAATTTCGCCAATTTTTGGTCCCGATTCAAAATCGAAATTTTCAAAGTGGTTTCCTCATGGAGGTTGAATTCTTCACCCTCTAGCCTATATAAACCCCCCAATCTCAGAGCAATTCTCATACCAATTCATAGCTCTCAATCTCTCCTTCAATTTCTCTCTCTCTCACCCAATCTCTCTCTCTCTCTCTCACCCGACGGGCTGCCCACCGTCGCCGCCGCCGCAGCCCGCCGACGCCGCCGCCGGCACCGCCACCGCGCCGTCGCCCTCTGCCCGCCTCGCCGCCGGCGTCACCGCGCCCAGCCGCCGTCCTCGCCACCAGCTCCCAAACCCGTCATCCTTCTTCTCCATCGGGTAAACCCACTGCTTTGTTCTTCATATTTATTGCCTTATCTTTTACTGATAGATAGTTAATGTAGTAGTTGGCAAGGAGATAACAAAGTGGCTGTTGGCCCAGTGGTTAAAATGACTGTTAGTATTTAGTTGGTCAGGGGTTCGAGTCTCATTGCTAGCAACTATTTTTTTTACTACGCTACACTCAAAATTTGAAAGAGAAGTTTTGAGGGTTTGAAAGCCTTATTAAAACACTTGAGAATTATTTATTTAGAAAGTTTATTTTTTTGTTTAAAGGCTAATCTTTTGAAAAATAATACTATTGGGTTATACTTTATAGTAGTAAAAATTAGATAATTATTTTTATACAAGTTTAAAGTAATCTTTTTGTAATAATCTTTACCCAAAAATAAAAGTATATTCTTCTTATAAGTTTATTACAAATTAGGATAAGTTATTTTCTATAAATAAATTTGTTATTTATTTTAAATAAAAGTTAGTTAGTTTATATCCTACATTCTCTACTAAGGCTTGTTTGGTTGGGAGAAACTACTATTTGTATTAAAAATGTTTTTGGGATAAAATAATATGCTTTTCTACTCTAAATAATAAAAACTACTACCCAAACTTATACTAATATCATATTGACACCAAATAATATCTTAAAATATAATAGTAGCATATTAACACCCAATATTTATAATAATATTATATTAACACTCAATAATTTCATAAAATACCCGTTTCAACATATTAACACTTAATACTATCTAAAAATATCCGTTTTTAAATAACGGGGTGTTTCATCCTCCCCCCCTTAAAAGAAAACTTCGTCCTCGAAGTTGAAACCACATTCTAAACGACCCTCAACTATGAGTCTCCATTCTAGGGTATAACTAGCAAATGCAACCTAATATCACACACGATGAGTAACATACTATAACGATGTACTAAAATGACTTGCTTAAAATCTGAAGGGTTACAAAAGCACTACCAGCATCAACATTGAAGTTACATGTTCAAAAATGTGGGATGCGTCAATTAAGAGATCTTTTACGTTAACGTATCTTGTTATGAGGGGGAGATGTAGTTTTAGCGTCTGTACTCTTTTTCCTTAGTTGCGGTTTTTCCCATTGGGTTTTACGCGACAAGGTTTTAACGAGGCAGACTAGTAGTGAATATTCAAGGGGGAGTGTTATGGAATATTATAATGAATATTCCCTAGTAGATTATTATTGATCCCTAGTAGATTATTATTGACTCCTAGTAGATTATGATCGACTCTTAGAGGGTTATCATTGGCTCCCACACTCTATATAAAGAGTGCTTTGGTAGAGAATAAAACTGCTTTTGAGATTCATCCATACTTTGTCTCCATCTTTCCTCTCTCAGTTTATAACAGTCGTTAAGTTTTGATCCACCTTTTCCTCCAACTGTTGGAGATGTGTTTTTGCCATTTTTGACCAAAATTTGGTCCAAATCTTGTTTTCCTCCAACTGTTTAAGATACTCTATGTCTTAACTAATCATTTTGAGAAAGTTATTTGACTAGTCAAACAAGCTCATAGTGATTTGCTGTGCATTCTTTTATTTTTGCACCAGGGTATGCATATTTGAAGAGCATAAAAGACTTTCATCCCCTTAGGTTTGACATAAAGACACTTTCATCCTTTTAACTTTGACACCAATGCACTTTCACCCCCTTTTGTTTGAGAAAAGACACATTCACTCCTTGAGGTGCAAACAACATGACACTTACACCTCCTATTCTGATTGTGTTATTTTGTCCTATAAACTAATATTAGTGATTCACCCCCACCACCGACGAGCCATGTCACAATTAGGCAGGTGTTTTGAGATTTGGCACACTGAGGGAGTGAAAGTGTTATTTCCCAAACTAGGAGTGAAAGTGTCTTTTATCCATTTTAAGAATATCATTTGCAGATCATTTTGCATATTTTAGTGGATAAACGACACATTCAATTCACCCCCTCATGTTTTTACGTAAATACACTTTCACCCGTTCTAGTAAATTGCACTTTCACCCCGCGGGACACTTACATCCCCGATTGTGTCTTTCATACTCTAAGATGGCAAAATTTGTCCTAGACTATCAGTGACGAACCCACTCCTACAACTATGACGTCACAATTCGAGAGTGTAGTTATGAAATTTGACACAATAAAGATGTGAAGGCGTCCTTCCAAACTATAAGGGTGAACGTGTCTTTTCATCAAACTTGAGGGGTGAAAGGATCTTTTACCTTAAGAAATATAACATGTTTTTTTAGACGAAAATACTATATGCAACACAGAGCAAATCACATGTCATAACGTAAGTGCAACTTTTAAAATCACTTATCAGCAAACAATATTTAGTTCAAACTACAAGTCGGTTATTTATAATTTACCCCTCATATATATTGTCGTAACTCAAGTACTCGACCCACTAACAATGGATTTTGTTATTTATGGACAAAACTACAACAACATAAAAAAAAAGTTATTAAAAAATTGTATCATTTTGCTATCTAAATAATCGGATCAAAGTCATATAATGAATAGTAGTAAAAACGAGGATGATGAGAAAGACAAGAGAAGGGGTAGTACAAGAGAAAATAAACGTCTACGGTAAATGATAATTTAACAAAATTGCGAAATTAAAAGCGCATCCATAAGCTTTGTAAACTGTCAATTCAGACAGCTAGGGTGGTAGCTGAAGTGGTAGAGCGTTGGAAGCCCCTGCATGAGGTCCCGGGTTCAAGCCCGGTTGACGACAAAACAATTTCTCAAAAAAAAAAAAAAAAAAACTGTCAATTTAGACTACTATTATTTTGATCGATAGTGGACTCGTACTATTTTCGTGGTGCACCAAGAAAGAAAAAAATCCTTCAATATCCTTAAAATAATTATTTTTTTACCTTCTCCTAAAAAAACTTCAATTTCCTTAAGGCCTCGTTTGAGTAGAGCACAAGTTATGTAGAGACAATCCTTATGCTGGGATAAGAAGCAAGACAAGTATGCTGTTTAATAAGCCATGATAAGGTATGCTGGTTGTCTTTGTTTGAGTGCTGTCGGATAAGATGCGGGATATGATGAAGGGTTAATGTGAAAATGACCACATTACCCTGCACTGTCATGATTTTGAATTCGTACATGTTGTATTATAATTTGACATTAAAACACACAAATTAACTAAACATATTTTTGATAAACTTAATTAACGAACTTACATTATTCATTAACTTAATTAACCAAATTATTGGAAGATGGTAAACTCGTGCGAGTTCCGTATAAAAAATGGTGACTTTTGTTGGAATTAATAGTGGAGATGGTGGTTGTGACTGGTGATTTTGTAGGAGGTTGAAGGAGATAAAGAAGATGGTGCACTAGTGACAGGCGGATGGTGACGACAATGATAGAATTTAGATCGATGTTGTAGGGTTTGAGGATACATGGTAGGAATTAGAGTGAAAATACTGGAGTATTTTGGTCAAAAATAATAGTGAGTTATGGTGGTTCCCCTTATCTAGCCTTATGATTCGGGGGAGGTGGTCTAAATTGTCTTCAAAAAATTGAAAAAAGTTATGTTGAGGTATAACTTATGCTCCCTTATACCCACACCCAAACGCTGGATAAAAAAAAGGAGCATACGTTATCCTATTCTGCCTCCTTAGAGCATCTCCAACAGTTGAACTGTCCTTGGACTATATTTGTACCTGCCCTATATTTTACACCTGCACTTTTAGAATTTTTGTTCCAGCGGCTGGCCTAAATATAGGTAAGCATCATAATTTTTTATTTTCATTATTAAAAAATTATGTCACAATATCTAATAATTATCATACTTTATAAATTTAATATCGAATGAATTAAACTATTAAGTGAGTTGAAGGTAATTTTTGCGCTTTTTTCATTTTAATTGTTGATAAGTTTTTGTTTATTTCTTAATTTATGGTTGCTAAGGTAAATCCGAAGGTTGGAGGAGTAGTAGAGGATCAGGAGGAGGATCAGAGGAGAAGCAGAGCAATAAATCGTAGTTTTTTATTTTTTACACCAGGTTCAAATTGTCCCCAGTTTAGACCAAAACTGGTCCAATTATAGGCTTGACTCAAATTTATTCCAAAATTTACACTATCTGTTGGAACTGCTTTTCGAGCAAAACTTGCCTAAATTTGTGCCAAAGACAACTTATAGGCCATCTCTTGGAGATTCTACTATCTACTCCATTTTTCAGAATTTAATCGTTTTGCTATCTAAATCACCCGGTCAAAGTGACTCAGATACGAGTCAAAAAGTCAAACTGGTGCTATAGAGAAGAAACAGAGGTAGTAAAAAAAGAAAGCTGATATAAATTGGGTCATTGTTTCTCGTGTTTTATGTCATGCAAGCAGCACCCCCCTCTCCAAAAAGGAAGCACCTTTAACTTCAAAACCCCCCCTCTTTCTCCTCGGAATTTGTCTTTCTCTCTCTCACTAAAGCCTCTTCCTTTCAACGTTTTCTCTCCACCCAGATCTCTCTCTCCCCCTCCTTCTTCGTCAAGGTGCTCTCTCTCTCTCCCTCTCTCTCTCTCTCTCTCTGTTCGGTTCTCTCTGTCTTCACTCACAAATCTCTCTGAAATTGGACTCCTATCCCTCCCCAACTTCCAACCACTCCTTCCCAATCTATAAATGTGAGCTATTTTACGCCGAACCCAGATTGCAATTTCTTCGATTTCGGTTTCCATTTGTTGGGTTTTGGGTTTCACTTGCATCCCCTGTTTCTTGATTTTCCGGTGACAGGGTCGCGATGGAGAACGGTGGGGCGGCGGCGGCGGTTTCGATGTTTTCCGATGAGGAGGTGAGTGACATGTGTGGGTTCAAGGTCGGAGGAGAGGATCACGTGGAGGTCACGTGCGGGTGTACTAGTCATCAGTACGGCGATGCTGTTGGGACTCTTAGGGTTTTCATCAATGGTGATCTTGAAATCACCTGTGATTGTGTACCTGGTTGTCAGGAAGGTCTCTCTCCCAATCTCTCTCTCTCTCTCAATCTCTCTCTCTCTGAATCTCTCTCTCTCTCTGAGAAAGGTGAATTTTGAAGTGTAGATTGGTTTTGAAGTTGATGAGAGTTAGTCTCCTTCAAACATTAGACTATTCTATTCATGGGTTTTGAATTGCATTCCAACCTTCCAAGTGTTTGTGAAAATGTCTATGAGAACTTGTTTTCTTTACATGTCACTGTTCTATTCATTGGCTTATCTTTTGCTGCATAGATGACTCTTGCTCTAACATCAAATGATAGAATTAAACTTTCTAAATGATGAAATATGAGTTTGGCATTACGCATTGGATCGATTCGTTATTTTTTCAGCTGCTGAAACCGTTGTGGAATTGCCCTTTTTGCTGCTAATGTACTCTTGAAGTGTAGCATGGTTCGTCGTATTGTTGTACTTCTATGATTATCATATGTACATTATTGCCTACAAGTACCGCCTATCACTCATAATTTATGTTCTTGAGTCGTATCGTGTTTGAATTATGCAATTCGATTGTTTTTTGATGCTATGAGATCATACTACTTGGATTTCAGTTAGGAGAAGCACGATTTGCGCTACTATATTAGCATTCTCTCGTTTTGAAGGCTAGTTACTCTACTTGTACGCTAACTTGCGATTCCAATATCGCCAGTTTATGTTGCTGAGTCCTTGGAGACATCGTGTTTGAACGATGCAATTCGAGTGGTTTTTGATGCTTTGAGATCATACTAGATGGGTTTCAGTCACGAATCACGATCTGCTCTAGTAAATTAGCAGTCAATCTTTTGAAGGCTAGTTACTCTATTTGTCTGCTAACTTGTGATTCCAATATCGCCGAGTTCTCCAAAAGATTGAATGCTGTTTTACTACTAGCGGGAGAATAGAGTAACTGGCCTTCAGGATACGAGTGTTGTCTGTGGCATCTTATGAGTTTATCTTCTCAATTTCTCGCTTATAAATGTCTTCAGTGTTAAGAGTTTGGAACAACTTCTCAAGTTGCTCTCACTACTTCCTTTCACGTCGTGAGCTTGCAATTGTTTCTTGCTTTGGTGGTTGATTTTGTCGCATGAATTCTTGTGTAGTGCCTTTGTGGGCAATCATTCACTAGAGAAAAGGGCACATTCTATGATTGTCCTTTTGATGGCTATGCGCATAGATTCAAATCTAACTTCATTAGTTCCTTCCTTTTTCAGTTGAAACTGTTACATATCTGCATATTTATTGCTATCTTTCCCTTTTCAATGTCAGATAAATTAACTCCTGCTGCATTCGAGAAGCACTCGGGAAGAGAAACAGCCAGGAAATGGAAGAACAACATCTGGGTAATCATCGACGGAGACAAGGTTCCTTTGTACAAGACTTCACTTCTTAAATACCATGATCAGGCGTCAAAAGGTGGAAAGGGGTCCCAACGGAAGCAAAACAGCCGCGTGTTTCATCGCGACGAGTTTGTGAACTGCTCTAAGTGTAACAAAGAGCGGAGGTTCCGTCTCCGCAACAATGAGGAGTGCAGGCTGTATCATGATGCCTTGAAAGACGTGAACTGGAAATGCACTGATTTGCCTTATGACAAGTAAGCTTATCTTAAACTGTTTCTTAACTTGTGCTTACTGGGTTATCTCTCTTTTCATGTTTAGTTTGCTTTGAATAATATTGTTTTAAGATACTAAAGAGCTGAAGAAATCTTCATAGAGGAGGAAAGCTTGAGGTGGGATTGTTTGAAAAAAAGTAAAAACTCCGATGGGCAATACACATAGGGCTAGTTTGGGAATGCTTGTGCTGCCTGCACAGCTGCTTCCAATTTTCTTCCAATTTTCTGACAACATAAATAGTTTTTAGTGTGTTTGGTAACAATAATTCTTTTGACTTTTCAGACAGTTTCTGCTGTCTCCCAGCAACTTCAGCTGAATTGTTAGAAAAAAAAAACACGATGGACAATACACTCAGGCTAGTAAATACCGAATTCTGAAACAGTAGCGGAACATTTTGGCATTGCGAAGCCGTATAGGGTTGATTTCCCAATCCTGGTGAGACATTCTGGCATAGGTGTAAGAACTGAAAAGTTACGATAACGCCCCCCAAAATAGCTGGATATTATGAGAATATGAGGATTGAATCAATAGACAACACTTCGAATAGTCCATTTGATTCTCCTTATGTGACTGCCTACTGTGCAGTAGGTCTTTCATCTATGTATATTCATAAGCCATCACCTCCGAAGAAAATATCCGTTAATCTCATCTTGTAGCGCATTGCAACTTGCAAGCGAGATAAAATCTCCATGGTTATTGAACATGACTAGATCTCAAAGAGTCATGGGTTCCACCTCAAAGAACACCCTTTACATCGCTTCACAGATCATGCCATGATTTCTTGTTGAAAAGAAGAGAAGCCAATCCACTGAACCTTATCCTGTTTTCTTAAAGCTCAAAAGTGAAAATCTTGCAATTTTATAAAATTCATTCTCCTTTAGGCCTGCTAAAATGTATCCAGCACATGACCTATCAAAAAAACCGGGAGAAGAAAATAAGTGAAAAAATGTCTGCTTGTTTTAATGATAACTGAGGTAGATGGTCTCGCTTGCTGTGTTGAAAATATATGAATTGCATTCTACTACATAATGATCTTGAGTTAAAGTAATTGCTCGGAGGAAGAATGATTTGTATGGAATTAAGAATTATCTGAGTCATCATCAATCAAAGTGAAACAAGTACCAAAAAAGGACTAAAAAAATCAATCAAAGTGAAATGAAAAGAGCTAGAATTGTATCGCTCAGGAGGCTATAGTCTACAGTAGTGCTGGCCATCAGCCTGATGACCCGAAAAGCCCGCCCGGCGCATTCCAAAAATTGTAGGGCCAAATAAGGCTTGGGCCTTAATAATGAGCCCATGTGAATTTTGGGCTGGGCTTGGGCTCGATTTCACAAGAGCAGCCCGACCAAAAGACACGATGTACTGAATTTAATTTTGCTTCCAAACAATTCCCAAGGACTAAAGCCTACAATATTATTGTAGATTTTTAATTGAATTGTCGGTATTTGTACATTTTTAATTCTATTTTATATGTACGTTTAGGGTTAGTTGATGGAAATCTATAAATTCGGGCTATGTTTAAATAATTGTCGGCCCGAACAAGCCCGATTCCGTCCCAGCCCGTCTTATGTCCACGAGAGGTTCAGTCTAAAAGTTATTCAGAAACATGTCATATGAAACTACCTACGTAAACTACTGAAACCCATTGAACTTGTCTGAAGACTTATATGCCCTCCAATTTTTTTATCAATTATATTTTTGTGTGGCAGAATAAGCTGTGATGATGATGAAGAACGAGCTAGTCGAAGGGTTTATAGGGGATGCTCGCGTTCCCCAACATGCAAAGGCTGCACCTCCTGCGTATGCTTTGGCTGTGAGATTTGCCGTTTCACAGATTGCAGCTGTCAGGCTTGCGTCGACTTCACAAGGAATTCAAAAGCTTGAGGAATTTACCTCCCACCATGATAGCGGTGCTTTTAGTCCTAATGTTCCTCCTTCATTTATTTTGGATGATTTTTTAATTTCTTCCTAAAATTAACAGGTCGAGTACTCTGAGATTAATTAGACTAGAGTTTTCGAGAGGTCGAGTTAATTCATATATTTAATCATGGAATAAAAAATGGGATATGTTTCTATAATTTCCCATTCTCTAGGGTTTTAGGTTTTATTTGCTTTCCTTTTTTGCCTATTGTCCTACCTCTCAAGAGAAGTACCAATACTTCACATTTGCATGGTGGAGTAAAAGCAAACACCTCTATGAGGAGGAATTTTTCATTGCTCATGAGATACTGACGGGGTGCTCTGTAGAGAATCAGGATCACAATAGTTATATCAAGTAGGACTGTACCCGGGGCGGTTTGGGTGAGTAAACCTTGTAGTTTTGCCCCTGCCTAAGGATTTCGGGTTGGAAAAATAACAACCCAAACCTGACCAAGTAACTAGGAAACCCAAACCTACCCTCACGTTTCGGTTCGGCCCGGGTTTAAGCGGGTCATAAAACCAAAATGTTTCGTCAATCAAACAAACACATACACACTTCTGTTATTTTTAATCTATTCCAAAGTCTTTAATCCACTTACACGACTTACAAATTTTATCTGAACGTCAAATATGCCTAACCAGCACTTAACCAAAGGTGGAGGGGGGAAGTAGGACTAGGGTTTATAACCATGAGTAATCGGGCGGGGCGGGTGAAAGCGGGTTAACAAATATGATACCCGTGACCCACCCGAATTTTTGCGGGTCTGGGTAAATTGAAACCATACCTAACCATTTAGACCCAATTTGACTCCAGAGCGACTCGGTTTGGCTCGGCCCGATCGGGTAGGGCGGGTCGATCAGGTTTTTGAACAGCCCTAATATCAAGTGCACACACTTGTCTTAATTTTGTTCGAAGCGTTATGTCAGCAACTCCAACACCATTGAATAACTTCCCTATCTCTTACTACCTCCATTTATTGGGAATTAGCTTAGAGAAAAATAACATATATTGGGAATTAGCTTAGAGAAAAATAACATAGATTAAATAACATAGATTTTAAGAAACTTATATCATTTACAAGTCTATCCTTAAAAGTAATTTACTTACATAAAAATCATGACTCATTAAACATAAAAACGATGTGGACACACACAAAATGTGAGGGCATAATAGTTGTTTCACAAAAAAAATTGCTCAATAAGAGAAGTGAGCTGAAAGAGATACCAGTCTGTCCCGTCTCTTTGTTCCCATTTGACTTTTTTGACTCGCATCTGGGTCACTTTGACCGGATGATTTTGATAGAAAAATAATACGATTTTTTGATAATTTTTTCACCATATTATAGAGCATCTTTATGAAAGAATTATAAAAAAATTACATCGTTTTGCTATTCAAATTACCGGGTCAAAGTGACTCAGTGAATAGTGACAAAAATAAAATTGGGAACAAAGAGACGGGACAGACTGGTAGAACATAAGAAGTACTACAGTGCATGAGTATCTTCACTGCATGTCTTGTTCTTTCCCAAGATCTACGAAAATTATTGTTTTGGTGTATCTCACTGCATGAGTTAGGTTGCAATTATAAATATGAAGTACAAGAATAAAGAAGACAATCTCTAATAGGATCTCTATTTCGCTATTTAGTCTTACAGGTCTTTGTTCCGCATTGAAATGAGCAGTTTGGGAGATGACCTTGATAATTGTTATGCTAATACTCAAATATCTTGGTACTGGATATACGCCACGGGGAGAAGTTGAGATATGTTCTAACACAAGCACTTAGGGTGAGTTTGGGAATGCTTCTGCTGCCAGCACAGCTGTTTTTCGACAGCAGAAGCAGTTTTAGTGTGTTTGGTAAAAATAAAATTTCTGCTTTTCCGGACAGTTTCTGCTGTCCCACAGCAGTTTTCAAGAAGCAAGGGGGGAGATGTTTTTCCAGAAAGTGCTTTTGATTAATTTATCTACAACTGATTTTGACCTTACAATTTTTTAAAATATCAATCTTTCCGGAAATGACACGTGTCATGTATTTTTGTCATTTTACCCTCTCACAGCAACTTCACAGCAACTTTTACGTAATATTTACCAAACAACATTTTATCAAGAACTCACAGCAGCTTTCTACTGTGTTTTCACACAACAACTTTTTACCACCGCCACAGCATTCCCAAACTAGCCCTTAAAGACTTTAAGATTGATGCTTAAGCTACACCTGCATAGAAGCTTCTCTGGATGATGATGGTTCTCAATAAGACGAACACTGGGAGTTGCATGCTGCTTACTACTTTACTATAGATCTTTACTCCTTTAAAATAGTAACAATTGGCCTACCAATTATCACGGCTTAGTGATTTCATTCATACTCTTATACCTTATCTAAACATGTCTTCGTAACTTTGTGGCAACCTCTTTTTTGTTAAATGTGGTGTCCCGGCCAATTTGCGTACACTTTAAGTTATCCACGAAGTCATGGGGTACATCTAAAATTTCCTGCAGTGTTAATCTTCAGTGGCCAGCTTTCGTGGAGTCCAAACATGAGACATGATGGAAGCAAATCCTTAAATCCTAAGTTTCTCCCACTAAGCCAACCCCCATTGCGGTTTGTGGCAAACCCTTTTCCCCTCTATTCTTGTACTTACCCAAACATAGAATCATAAAGATACAACCTTATTATGATTAGTATTATTATTATTATACACACGCATATATATATATATATATATGTGTATATATATATTGGTATACATATAAATTTATATATATTGGTATACATATTAAAATTAATTTTAAATTATTATATATATATTAAAATTTAATTTTGTTGGGTGGGTAAAAAAGAATGGGTTGGAGATGAGCACCACTCTGTCTCTTCTCTTTAGCCCCATTTTTACTTTTGTCAGTCATACCCAGACATGCAACATAAGTCGGACTGAATTTAGTAGCGAAGCCCCATAACCGGTTGGGAAACCAAAAAAGAAAGGTTGAGCGCTCAGTTAAGTACATAAGGTCAATGATCACTAGTCCAACCCTTCAAGTTTTATTATTTCCAATTTACTCCCGTCTTAGGTAACTATTTTGGTTCTTTCATACACAACCTATACACTTTTAATAATTTCACACTTTCAAGTATTATAAACGAGTTACACTCTATGTTATTTCTAACTTTGCTAGCCAAACTTGAACGCCTTTAAGTTCTGCTTGGCCCGACTTTACAACGCCATGAAAAAATTACAAAAAAAAAAATCATTATTTTGCTATTCAAACACCGGGTCAAATTGATTTAGAGATGAAACATTCAAACCAAGAAAGAAGAAAGAAAACAAATGTAATACATGGCTTTGAGACAAAAAAATTAATTGGCACCAGTCAGTAATTGCATAGCTGACCGTTTATGAAAAAAGTCAAATAATCTATCCCACCCCAACGTGTATAATGTTTAGAAAGTTTGTGGCCATATGCCTTTATTCTTTTCATAAAGTTGACAGTCATCTATATAACTTTGTGAAAAAGTTAAGTTACGGCCACAAACTTTCTAAACATTATCCATGTTTGTATGAGATAAATTATTGAAATTAATTATTAAACGAGTGATTGAAGTAAGGAAAGATAGATAAATACATCACCTAATCCATACCACTCATTCAATAATTTATCAATTAATCTATTACATCTAAACATGCTCTATAATATGACTCACGAATTTATGAAAATTATGAAATAACCCACAAACGTCATAAGTATTATGATATGACCCACACGCATTAGGTAAAAACTCCGTCCTAGGGCAGTGGCATGCAAACCACACCAGAGAGGTAAACCAGCCTAAGGCCTAAGCATGCCTCACAGGCTTGCAGCATTAATCTTTCACTTAAGTTGCAACCTTCAATGAAAATTGTTGAGGTGGTACCTTGAATTGGTCAGATGCGGCCAAACTCTTTGTTTCCAACTTTGATTTGGAAACATTGGAAATCAAAGGCGGTGGAGGATTAGTTAGGAAACAAGTTTTTTTTCAAATCGGATTTGGAAATTTTAGGGATTTCCTAGCACTGTATAAAGAACCTAGTAGTCACATTATTAGGTAGGCAAAACATTCTTGTAGTATTGTTCATCTTAAGTGAATAAAGGGTGCTTTTCTGCCGTGGAGGTAGTTAGCAAATATTTTGCTAGCGATCCAGGTAAAATACTCGTGTTCTTCTTTATTCGTTCTTCGTTCGTGAGGTGGTTTGACACAACAAACTGGTGTCAGAGCTCGGGTTTGGCGGTGTTTCAAGATCAAGATCAAGGCAGAGCAAAGCTAGGGTTTCACAACTTGATGAAATCAAAGCTATGGTTTTGCAATCTAGGTGGAGCACGCGACTAGGGTTCAAGATCCACCAAGAACGATGTCCGGATCGATGTTGAAGATCGACAGGTTCACAGGAGGGAACAGCTTCAGTCTGTGGAAGATAAAGATGGAGGCTTTGCTCAAATCACAAGACTTGTGGGCACCTTTGATCGCGGACAAGGGAGGCATGAATGTTGCATCATTGGAGTTCAAGGTATTGGAGGAGAAGGCACACGCAACGATTATGTTGTGCTTATCGGATGACGTGATCATCGAGGTCGCAGATCAGAAGGAAGCATTAGGTCTTCGGCTCAAGTTGGAGAGTCTCTACATGACGAAGAGTCTCACTAGCAAGTTGATGCTAAAGCAAAGGCTCTTTACTTTGCGGATGCTCGCAGGTACGACTCTCAAGGACCATCTTGATCAATTAAATACAATTCTTTTAGACTAGCAAGTTGATGCTAAAGCAAAGGCTCTTTACTTTGCGGATGCTCGCAGGTACGACTCTCAAGGACCATCTTGATCAATTAAATACAATTCTTTTAGACTTGCGTAATATTGGCGAGAAGGTGGGCGATGAGGATGCCGCAATCTTGTTATTGATCTCGTTACCTCCATCATACGAGAACTTCGTTAAGTCGTTCATAGTGAACAAGGACAACTTATCCCTAGAGGAGGTCAGATCGGCGCTCCATGCTAGGGAACTGCGCCATAAGCGTGCAGGCATAGGTACAGAGGACCATGCTTCCGGACTGATGGCAACGGGAGGAAGCAAGAAGGGTAAGAAGAACAAGAAAAAACAGTTCTCAGGTTCTAAGTTACCCAAGGATGTTTGTGCCTTTTGCAAGAAAAAGAGGCATTGGAAGAGAGATTGCCCGAAACGAGGACAACATGGGCAGAACGGATCTGCAGCCGTAGCAGAACAAGGTAACTCGTCCGAGGATGATTACGTTCTAATGGCGTATGTTGTCACATACTCTCAGGATGCGTGGGTCCTTGATTCCGGAGCTTCCTATCATATTTGCTCTAACAAGGAGTTATTCTCGATGTACAACCAAACGAATGGAGGGTCTGTCCACATGGCCAACGGAGCCGTCTGTAAGGTGATTGGGAGCGACTCAGTTAGATTGAAGACGAATGAAGTGAAGTTATGTACTTTAGAGCAAGTTAGGCATGTACCACTTATTAATAAGAATCTGATCTCCTTGAGTCTACTCGACAGCAAGGGATACAGTTTGAAAGGTGAAGGTGAAGATCTACAAGTCTGCAAGGGTTCTAAGGTGATTCTCATGGGAGTCAAGAATGGGACTTTGTACATGTTTCAAGGTTCGACGATCACAGGTTCTGCTGGAGTTGTCTCAAACGAGATTAAGGAAGCTGATCTAACTAAGATGTGGCTCATGAGGCTCGGTCATTTGAGTGAACGTGGAATGCATGAACTTCACAAGAAGGGATATCTCACTGGGCATGCGCCCGAGAGCCTAGGGTTTTGTGAGCACTGCGTGTATGGGAAGCTACAGCGTAGCAAGTTCCCTAAGGCGGTTCATAGAACGAAAGGTAATTCTTGATTATATCCATTCGGATTGCTGGGGTCCATATCGATTCGAGGCGATTGGCGGGTTTTGGTATTTTCTGAGCATCACAGACGATTACTCCAGGATGAATTGGATATTCGTGATGAAGCACGAGAGTTAAGTCTTCGCAAGATTCAAGGAGTGGAAGACGCTAGTAGAGAATCAGGTGGGAAAGAAGGTGAAGAGGCTGCGCACGGACAACGGCTTAGAGTTATGTTCATCAGAGTTGGAAGGATTCTGCATGGACCATGGAATAGCACGCCATCGCACCGTTTGACACACACCGCAACCAGGACGGTGTAGCCCGGAGAATGAATCAGACACTTTTGGCGAAAGCAAGGTGCATGCTTTCGAATGCAAGTCTTTCTAGAGGTTTCTGGGGAGAGGCAGTTTCCATGGCATGCTATCTCTTAAATTGGAGCCCGCACACAGGTATATGATGCAAGATTCCTATGGAAGTCTGGTCCGGTAATGCAGTGGATTACTCGGATTTGAGAGTTTTTGGTTGTGTTGCCTATTATCACGTTGATGACGGCCAACTAGAACCAATAGCTAAAAAGGGAGTATTCATGGGTTTCGGAACATGTGTGAAGGGATACAAGATATGGGAAGACAACAAGATTATACTTAGCAGAAGTGTAGTCTTTGATGAGACTCATATGTTGAAGAACTCCGTGGAGGTGGAGCTTGGAGGTGCAAAGAAAAAGGTGGAGGGACTGTTGAATCCTACTGATCCTAAGGATTCCGAAATCCCTACACTGCCGCCAGAAGTAGAAGAGGAAGAAGTAGAAGAGTCTGATAGTGAGGATGCGCCTACACCAGAGGAGCCGGTTCATCAAAGTATTGCTGAAGGAAGACCAAGGAGAGTCATAAAGCCTCCGGCGAGATACATATATGATGGTATGGTGGGATTTGCATTAGAGGTAGCAGAAGAGGTAGAGGACGAGCCATCCTCCTACAAGGCCGCTATATCTAGTTCTGAGTCAGCATAATGGATTGCCGCGATGGGAGAGGAGATGGAGTCTCTTAGCAAGAACTCGACTTGGGGGAATATAGTCAGCTGCAAGTGGGTTTTCAGAAGAAAGGAAGGACCTGCATCTGGAGAGGGCATCAAGTATAAGGCAAGGCTAGTTTCAAGAGGGTTCAGTCAGAAAGAAGGAGTTGACTACAACGAGATCTTCTCACCGGTGGTCAGACATACTTCTATCCGGGTGGTACTAGCAATGGTGGCACACCACGACCTAGAGCTTGAGCAATTGGATGTCAAAACAGGTTTTCTACATGGAGAGTTGGAAGAGGAGATATACAGGAGCCAACCGGAAGGGTTCCAAGTTCCCGGAAGAGAGAACCACGTGTGCAAGCCGAAGAGATCTCTCTACGGACTTAAGCAGTCACCGAGGCAATGGTAGAAGAGGTTTGACAGCTTCATGATGAAGATTGGTTACCACAAGTGTGAGTATGATTGCTGGGTGTATCACAAAAGGTTGCGAAGTGGATCACGTATTTACCTAGTTCTGTATGTGGATGATATTCTGATCGCAACTCGGGATATCAAGGACATCAGAGAACTGAAGAGGTCCCTTAGCGCGGAATTCGAGATGAAGGATCTGGGAGCTGCTCGGAAGATATTAGGAGTTGAGATATATAGAGACAGGAAGAAGAAGAAGCTTTTCTTGTCACAACAGGGATACATCAAGAAGATATCGGAAAGGTTCGGGATGTTATCAGCTAAAGCTATAGATACTCCATTGGAAACTAACAGCAAGCTAGGAATGTACATCGTTCAGACTGAGGAGGAGAAGGAGTACATGTCCAAGGTTCCATATGCTAGCGCAGTTGGAAGTCTCATGTATGCTATGGTATGTCCTCGACCGGACATAGCATTCGCTGTTAGTGTGGTTAGTCATTTTATGGCTCATCCGGGTAGGGACCATTGGCATGCGGTGAAGCGCATATTCAGGTACCTTAAGGGTACGTCAGACGTAGGCCTATGTTATGGGGCTAGTGAAAACATCATGGTAGCTGGGTTTTCGGACGCGGACTATGCATGAGATATTGATAGTAGAAGATCAATGACAGCCGACAATGAATTTGTCCACCACGGAGGCGGAGTACATGGCTCTACCGGAAGCAGCAAAGGAGGCAATTTGGCTTAAGGTAATGGTCAATGATCTAGGGCTACATCAAGATCAGGCGATAGTCTACTGTGATAGCTTGAGTGCAATTTGCTTGACTAAGGACCAGGTCCATCATGAAAGGACCAAGCATATTGACGTCATGTATCATTTTCTGATAAAAGAAAGCAGGATCAAGGTGATGAAGGTGGGGACTGCTGACAACCTCGCGGATATGTTCACCAAGCCGGTTCCGGAGAGCAAGTTCCAGCATTGTCTATAATTGCTCAATATTATGAGCCAGTGAGCCCTTCGGGGAATGTCGGACCCGGTAGGGGTCCATAAGTCTCTGTGACAGGAGACATTTGGTGCGAAGGAGGCAAGATTTATTTGCGAGAAGATGAGCTGTTGTTGCTGCATGAGAGAATTCAAGTCAAGGGCTCCTCTTCTAATAGCACCGATCATGCAGCAACAAAAAATCCTCTTCTCGCAAATAAAGCTTGCCTCCTCCGCACCAAATGTCTCCCGTCACAGAGACTCACTGGACCCCTAGCGGGTCCGACATGCCCCGAAGGGCTCACTGGCTCATAATGTTGAGCAATTCTAGACAATGCTGGAACTTGCTCTCCGGAACCGGCTTGGTGAACATATCCGCGGGGTTGTCAGCAGTCCCCACCTTCATCACCTTGATCCTGCTTTCATTTATCAGAAAATGATACCTGACGTCAATATGCTTGGTCCTTTCATGATGTACCTGGTCCTTAGTCAAGTAAATTGCACTCAAGCTATCACAGTAGACTATCGCCAGATCTTGATGTAGCCCTAGATCATTAACCATTCATTTAAGCCAAACTGCCTCCTTTGCTGCTTCCGTTAGAGACATGTACTCCGCTTCCGTGGTGGACAAAGTCACCGCCGGCTGTAGCGTCGCCTTCTAAATCATAACAGATGCTCCCAGAGCAAATACATAGCTCGTCATTGATCTTCAACTATCAACATCCCCTGCATAGTCCAAATCTGAGAAACCAACTACCAAGATATTTTCACATGACCCATAGCATACGCAGATGTCTGACGTACCCTTAAGGTACCTGAATATCTGTTTCACCGCCTGCCAATGGTCCCTACCCGGATGAGCCATAAAACGACTAACCACACTAACAGCGAATGCTATGTCCGGTCGAGTACAGACCATCATACATAAGGCTTCCAACTGCGCTAGCATATGGAACCTTGGACATATACTTCTTCTCCTCCTCAGTCTGAACGTTGTACATTCCCATCTTGTTGTTAGTTGCCATAGGAGTATCTATATCTTTAGCTGATAACATCCCGAATCTTGCCAAGACCTTCTTGATGTATCCCTGCTGTGATAGGAAAAGCTTCTTCTTCTTCCTATCTCTATAGATCTCAACTCCCAATATCTTTCGACCAGCTCCCAGATCCTTCATCTAGAATTCCGCGCTAAGGGACCTCTTCAGTTCTCTGATGTCCTTGATATTCCGAGTTGCCATCAAAATATCATCCACATACATAACTAGGTAAATACATGCAACTCTTTTTGATACACGCATCAATCATACTCGCACTTGTGGTTACCAATCTTCATCATGAAGCTGTCATGTACCATTGCCTCGAACACTGCTTAAGTCCGTAGAGAGATCTCTTCAGCTTGCACACGTGGTTCTCTTATCCGGGAACTAGGAACCCTTCCGATTGACTCATGTATATCTATTCTTCCAACTCTCCATGTAGGAAAGCTGTCTTGACATCCAATTGCTCAATCTTTAGGTCGTGGTGTGCCACTAAGCTATAAACACCCGGATTGAAGAATGTCTAACCACCGGTGATAATATCTCGTTGTATTCAACTCCCTATTTCTGACTGAACCCTCTTGCTACTAGCCTTGCCTTATACTTAACGCCCTCTCCAGATGCAATTCCTTCCTTTCTTATGAAAATCCACTTGCAGCTGACTATTTTCCTTCCTGCAGGCAATTTAACAAGCTCCCAAGTTGAGTTCTTGCTAAGAGAGTCCATCTCCTCTCCCATCGCGACAATCCATTGTGCTGACTCAGAGCTAGATATAGCGGCCTTGTAGGAGGATGGCTCATACACTACCTCTTCCGCTACGTACCTGTAATGCATATCCCACCATACCATCATCCATGTATCTTTCCAGAGGCTTTATGACTCTCCTCGGCCTCCCTTCAGCAATACTTTGATGAATTTGTTCCTCTAGTGTAGACGCATCCTTACTATCAGACTCTTCTGCTTCTTCATCTTCGACTTCCAATGGCGGTGTAGGGATATCAGAATCCTTAGGATCATGAGGATCCGACTCTCCCTCACCTTCTTCTTTGTACTTCCAAGCTCCACCTCCATGGAGTTCTTCAACAGATGGGTCTCATCAAAGACTACACTTCTGCTAAGTATAATCTTGTTGTCTGCCCATATCTTGTATCCCTTCACACCTGTTCCGAAGCCCACGAATAGTCCCTTCTTAGATCATGGTAATAGTTTGCCTTCATCAACGTGATAATATGCAACACAACTAAAAACTCTCAAATTCGATCCACTGCTCTACCGGACCAGACTTCCATAGGAATCTTGTATCCTATACCTGTGTGCGGGATCTGATTTATGAGATAGAATGCCATAGAAACTGACTCTCCCCAAAAACCTCTAGAAAGACCTGCATTCGAAAGCATGCACCATGCTTTCTCTAAAATTATCTGATTCATTCTCTCGGCTACACTGTTCTGCTGCAGTGTGTGCCGAACGATGCGATGGCGTGCTATTTCCTGATCCTTTCAGAATCCATCAAAATATGATGAACAAAAATCCAAGCCGTTGTCCGTGGGCAACCTCTTCACCTTCTTTCCCACCTGATTATCTACCAGAGTCTTCCACTCCTTGAATCTTGCGAATGCTTCACTCTTGTGCTTCATCACGAATATCCAAGTCGTTCTGGAGTAATCGTCTATGATGATCAGAAAGTACCTGTACCCGCCAATCGCGTCGACTCGAGATGGACCCCAGCAATCCGAATGGATATAATCAAGAGTACCTTTCTTTATGTGAACCGCCTTAGGGAACTTGCTACGCTGTATCTTCCCATACACACAGTGCTCACAAAACCTTAGGCTCTTGGGCACATGCCCGGTGAGATACCCCTTCTTGTGAAGTTCCTGCATTCCCCCTTCACTCATATGACCGAGTCTTATTTGCCATAGCTTAGTTAGATCAGCTTCCTTTACCTTGGCTATGGCAACTCCGACAGACCCTGTGATAGCTGAACCTTGTAGCACATACAAAGTCCCATCCTTGACCCCCTTGAATAGAACATACGAGTCCTTGTAGACGCATAATCCTCCACATTCACCCTTGAAACTGAAAGCCTTGCCGTCAAGTAGACTCAAGGAAATCAGATTCTTTGTGAAAAGCGGTACGTGTCTCACATCCTTCAACGTGCATGTCTTCCCATCCACAGTCTTGAACCTAACTGAACCTTTCCTATGACCTTGCAAACAGCTCCATTTTCCATATGAACGGATCCTCTATCTGCGCGGTTGTAGCTTGAAAACAGCTCCCTGTTAGAAAAGATGTAATAAGAAGTCCCAGAGTCAAGAAACCACGCATCGCGTGAATGCGTGATATCATCCACCAGTAGAACGTAATCATCCTCAGATGAATTACCCTTCTCTACCACGACTGCAGAGCCACTCTGTCCCTGTTTTCCTCGTTTAGGGCAATCTCTCTTCAGTGCCCTTTCTCCTTGCAGTAGGCACATACATCCTTGGGTAACTTAGGACTCGAGAATTGATTCTTCTTGTTCTTCTTACCCTTCTTGCTTCCCCCCGACACCATCAATCCGGAAGCATGGTCCTCTGTACATGTGCTTGCACCCTTATGGCGCAATTCCTTAGAATGGAGCACCGATGTGACCTCCTCTAGAGATAAGTCGTCCTTGTTCACAATGAATGACTGTACAAAGTTCTCGTATGATGGAGGTAACCAGATCAATAAACGAAGTGCGGCATCCTCATCCTCCACCTTCTCGCCAATATTACGCAAATCCAACATAATTGTGTTCAATTGATCAAGTTGGTCCTTGAGAGTCATACCTTCGAGCATCCGCAGGGTGAAGAGCCTTTGTTTGAGCATCAACTTGCTAGTGAGACTCTTCGTCATGTAGAGACTCTCTAACTTGAGCCAAAGCTTTGCTGCTTCCTTCTGATCTGCGATATCGATGATCACGTCATCCGATAAGCACAACATAATCGTTGTGTGTACCTTCTCCTCCAATACCTTGAACTCCAACTTAGTAACATCCATTCCTCCCTTTTCCGTGGTCAAATGTTCCCATAATCCCTGCGATTTAAGCAATGCCTCCATCTTTATCTTCCATAGACTGAAGTTGTTTCCTCCCGTAAATCTATCAATCTTCAACATCGATCCGGACATCTTTTTTGGTGGATTGATCTTGACCTAGGCTATGATACCAGTTTGTTATACTGTCACGATCACTCATGCCTCACGAACGATAAAATAATCGACAAAACACCAAGTTTACGTGGCTCGCTAGCCCAAATCGAGCTAACTACATACACGGCGAAGAGAGACCTTTATTTATCAAGAGGAACGATTACAATGGAGTACATACATGTTCTAAACCCTTAGGAGCCTATTTATAGTGCTTAGAACCGACCTAGGGCCGTCCTAGATAGATTATGAAACAATTCCAAAAACACTAGGAACAGACTAGGTCGTGCGACCTATACAACTAGGTTGTGCGACCTAATGACTAGGTCATGCGACCTATGAATTCGGTCGTGCGACCTACTCCCAAAAACTACTGTTCCGGATGTTTTCCAGTTAGGTCGTGCGACCTACTTACTAGGCCGTGCGACCTACCTGAAAACATCATTCTTTTGCTTCTTTGCTTTCCATCTTGGTCCCTTTGGTCCCCGTTGTTGCTCTTAATGATTTCTTCAACTTATTCAATGCACAAATCCAACACCTCCTTTTGCAATATTTCGTTCAGTATCTTATTTTCTTTTAGATGAGTATCATAATTTACCAGCTTAGTGTGAATATATAACTGAAGTTTCTAAATTGTGCCCACCTCTGGCTCCGCCACTGCCCTCAACTGGTGAACATGTTACTGCAGTAGTTTTCAAGTTCTAAACACTAACGGAAATCCTACACATGCAATCATCGACAAAGAAGCATTTTAAGCAAACATCTAAAAACTTGACTCTTAACCTCTCCAAGCATCTTTTCTTAAATGGCCTAATCATGGAATATCCTAAATCGCCTATTAGCAATAACAGAGAATTATCAACAGAAAATCTTTGGATGTAAAGAGGAAATATGACAAATACCTAGTAATTGCCAACTCATTCCGTCGCTCCGGCTCCTCATGAGCTCTCTTGATTATTTTTCTCTTTCTGACTTCCTTCCTCTTCTTATTCCAATTCTGCGTGCCCCTTCTGGAAGCAGATTTCAACTCATTAGCAAAGTCCGAAGTAAATAAAAGTTTTAAGATGTAAACAGTTGGCTAATTTCTCTTGTTTTCCCCTAGAAATCATGACTTCAATCTACGAATTCATATTACAAGGACCAGAAACAAAACTTACTTTTATTGTGGCATATCAGTACACTGCAAATTTATATCTTTCAAGGCATTATGATGATAAACTTGCTTGCTTTCTGTTCTTAAGGAACCACTTGCACTTTTCCGTGCTTGGACATAGTATTTTAGCAGTGGAGTCTTATACAGAGGAACCTTTTTCCCACCAATCTTGACCCATATACTGGTCTGCCATTTCCTTGATGAATCTCTTCCGGCGTGCGTCTCAAATTCAGAAGCGGTTAATTTGTCTAACCATTCAAAACGAAAAAAAAACAATGTTAAGCACATCCGTTCACAAATAGAGATGAACTAGATTAGCAACTAAAATATTTGAAATGAAATAGATTAGTGACTTAACAAATAGAAAAAATGAGATTTGAAATCTTTATTAAGCAATAACCATTTGTTGCTCATTCATGATACATGCCCAATTTAGCCCAACACTAAGTGTTAAAGTGTGCATACTAAGAATGAGAAGATCTACCCTTTGAGTTAAGGGGGCCCACCGAAGCTTGTGAAACTGCGATTCTACTAAATGCAGCTTAGCCCCCACTCAAATTAAATACTAACCTTTATTATTTGTGTTTTAATATTAACATTTATGTTTTTAAAATTTATCTCCTACTGGAGAAATATCATAGATCCGCCCCCTAAGTCTGAAGCACAGAAAGAGCTGAAACAAGAGAAATGACGTGCATAATCTATCACATACCGACAAAAATTTTTCGCGCTCGTGTGGGATATCGTTCGAAAAAAAAGTGCGTGTTAATTGCCAAATTAAGCCATTCAGTTCATTCCCATTAGGAGTTGACTCGCTAGGTAAGGCAACCTCCAGCAATTTAGAGGAAATATTGGGGTTACAATTCCGATACACATAGAAGTGAGACTAAAATCAAAACTCAAAAGGATTGCAACTTCCATAAGAAAACAATGAGAGAACAAAGACAATGTCATCAACTAAAGTCTACAATCTCACAAATGAAGAGATTACTCATTGAATCAGCTCGAGCTCTCTCATGGCTGAGACTGCGGGGGCGGATCCAAGGATTTTTCTCTAGTGGGGCTGAATTTCACAAACCTAAATGTTAATGTAAAAACACAAATAATAACGGTTTCCTCTCTAACAATCATTGTGAATAGTGTCGTCCTTTCACTCTACTTGAATGGCTTGAAACACACACCAAAAGTACGGGGAGCCCAAAGTCCCAACGAATGAACATGCACTAAACTTGGTGGGACATTCAGTTTATTGACTGTGGACATTCTATCAAATAAAATGGGCTCTCACGGGCAATCTATCAAACATATCAGAATCTATAAAATTGTCTCTATTTAATAATTTTTGCAAGTTTCACAGGAGAGAGAGAGAGAGCTCGCTAGCTGAGAAAAAGTCTTGCAGTTGCAGCTGATCTGAACATCACCATTGAGGAAAACCCTAAGCCGTCCAAGAGTATCACGGTACATGCGGCTGCTACACCCACATTTCAACTCCACATGATCATCGCCGGCGATCTTAAACCCGTCTATACCTCTCACCTCCTCCTCGCCAAACATGGCGAATGACAGCGAGAGAGGCGCGGTCGTGGCAGCTTTGGCGAGGAGGAGGTGAGAGGTATGGATGGGTTCAAAATCGGCGAAGATGATCATGTGGAGGTGAAATGTGGGTGTAGCAGCCGCAAATACGGTGATACTCTTGGACGGCTTAGGGTTTTCCTCAACGGTGATCTTCAGATCAGCTGCAATTGCGTCGGTTCTTGTCAGCAAGGTCTCTCTCTCTCTCCGGTGAAACATGGGTATTTTTAAATAGAGATTGATTCTGAAATGTTTGATAGATTGCCTGTGATAGACTGTTTTAAGAAATGTCCACAGTCAATAAACTGGATGTCCCACCTCCCACCAAGTTTAGTGCATTTTCATCTGTTGGGGCTTTGGGCTCGAGGTACTTTTGGTGTGTGCTTCGAGCCATTCGACTAGACACTGTTCACAATGAATATTTTTTGAAGTTTATGTATATATGGACTCCCATACAGCAGATGTGTGAGAGAGGAAACCGAGCACGAGTGTGAAGGATACTTAGATTAATAGCCTAACACGTGCTCGTTAAATGCTGTTTAGCCCCACTCAAATTAAATACTAAACGTTATCATTTATAATTTTACATTAACATATAGGTTTTTCCACTGGGGAAAAATCCTGAATCCGCCCCCTGCTCTCAGCCATGAGAGAGCTTGAGCTAATTCAATGACTAATCTCTTCATTGAACGATTTCTGAGATTGTAGACTTTAGTTGATGACATTGTCTTTGTTCTCTCATTGTTTTCTTATGGAAGTTGCAATTCTTTTGAGTTTTGATTTTAGTCTCACTTTTCTATGTATGGAAATTGTACCCCCACTATTTCCTCTAAATTGTTGGACGTTACCTTACCTAGCGAAATGGGAATGAACCGCATGACTTAAGAGCCCGTTTGATGTTTCTGCTTAATTTATAGAATGCTACTTTTCGAATAAAAATTCAGTTGTAATGTGTTTGGTAAATTTATTTTTTCTGCTTTCTGGAAAGCTTTTGCTTCCCCATAGCAGCTTCTAAAAAGCAGCGGAGGGGTTGCTTTTTAGAACCTGCTTTTCGATAAATGTATTTTTGACAATCTTATCCCTTAATAAATATCAATAATTACTTATTGTAATACACGTACTATTAATTATTTCACGTCTGATATTGTTATTTCAACAATAACATCAACTCTAAAACGCCACTATATTACCAAACTAGCCCTAAATGTAGTTTATGTATTGATTTATGTTGTGTTGGATTGTTCTGAACTAATTTTAATGCCAATACTAAATAATGGAAAGATAATGTTTAATATCTTAAATTGCACATGCCTTATATATGAGAGGAGTAACTAAATTGGACTATTTGCTATTTAATATTGGATTACGACCTGTCAAAACAAAACAGAGTATTAGTTAGATCTAGGTAAGCCAATTGGGAACGATGTGGTGTTATAGAAAGCATCTGTGCCGAAAGTGCTTTGAGAAAGTTGTTGTAGGAATCTATTTCAGAAGTGTTTAGTAAATCTCATATATAACCTGCGGTGAAAAAATGCATTGTGCATTCTCTATTTTGTAATTATATCTTTAAAATGGTTGTAAGTGTCGAAATGACAATACTCTGATATGATAGATTTTTGTTGCAATCAGATAGATAATAATTTTTGAATTCATTGCTATGGCATTGATAACAAAGTCTATTAATAAATAATAAAAAAGAGGTCCAAAAAACAACTCTTCAAATCTTTCCCAAAAATTGCGGTGGAAAAACAGTTAATGTCCAGAAAAAAAAATAATTAACAATTTAACAAACACATGATCAAACACATGAACAATTGCTTTTGACAAAAAAAACAATGTCTAGAAATAGTTACTAAATGGACTATCAATCATATTTAACTAATCTAGTCCAATCTAATTTAATTTAACTAGTCCAAAAAAATCAAAGGAGCTCAATGTCTGTCTCAAATGAGGCAGATGCACGTCATAACAAGTGTTAAATAGATCATAACAAGATTCATATCAAGGTAATCACATCATGATATCAACAACACCAACTAATCACAAGTATTCAACCCAAGATATCAACATACATACAAGTGTGTACTCCCTCCGTTCCTTCAGTTAATCACATTAACATGTATTCAACCCATGATATCAACAACACCAGGTTATCACAAGAATAGGTAATCAGATCATGCTATGAACATCAACAGGTAATGACCAAACCAGATCAAGAAGCACATGAACCAGTATTCAACCCACAAACATAAACAATAAAAGTAAAGAGAGTGTTAGGGTTTGGCTCACATCCCTTGAAACGTCCTCATACGGATCGGTCCATCTTCCACTTACTCGGAGACTAACTGGTTCTCAAGATCTTCATCGTCAGAATCGGCGACCGTCTGCATATCATTCTTATTCAAAACATGTATGTTCACTCCATCCAACAAACCGATCGAGATCGGTTTCTTCTAAGTCCATCACACCAGATCCACCACAGTCACCGTCGTATCCATGGATTTCTGGGCTGGTGACTGATGCGAATCAATCGATCCACCCAGAAACAACCGTTTATTGCGGTGAATTGATAGGGTTTCGAAGATCGGTCGAAACCCTAGAGAGACATAATGATACGAAAGAAAGAGTAGAATGAATCAGGGAAGAACAATGGTCTCGGTTCGATTTTGATTTACATTAGGTTTTTTTTGTTAGGTGGGGGTGGTTGGGCTGGTGAAGTCAATTAAGTGTGGGCTGATTAGTTTATGTTAATTTGGGCTTACTTAATTATAAATTGATTAGATAAGCTCAATTAAAATTGGGTGTTATTATTTTTTATTGAGGGTATGATGGTATTTTAGGTGATAGTAAGTTTCTATTTTTGGAAGGATTGAAGAAACTGGAGGAACGCTCAAAAAGGAAAGTTTGAAGAATCTAGAGGAACACATGGATTACATCTTTTGGTTCTTTATTTCATTAGGATTCACAATCTTCAGTATGTAGATGCATATTTGTCACCCATAGTTAGAGTAATAGTGTGCAAACCACATTAAATAGATAAAAAAACATGAGCAAGTTGTGATCGAAAAATTAGTACTTGCAAGTTTGGAACTACGATCAGATAAATATTCACTCAAATGGCTATTAAATAGTTCCTTAAATGCTTTCAAAACTAATCTTAAAAACTTCAAAATGGATCTGGATCCTCTCCTGTCCAGATTTGGTCCAATCCACTCCAGTCCTAATCAGGACCATCCATCTTGTTTAGTGATTATCATCAAATCAACATTGACTAATCATCCCACTAACCCTAGTTTAGTTATAGTACGGCACTGTTAAGGTAATGTTTAGCAAATACAGAATGCACAATGCATTTTTTCACCGCAGGTTATATATGAAATTTACCAAACACTTCTGAAATAGATTCCTACAACAACTTTCTCAAAGCACTTCCGGCATAGATGCTTTCTATAACACCACATCGTTCCCAATGGGCTTGCCTAGATCTAACTAATACTCTGTTTGTTTTGACAGATCGTAATCCAATATTAATTTGCAAATAGTCCAATTCAGTTACTCCTCTCATATATAAGGCATGTGCAATTTAAGATATTAAACAATATCTTTTCAATATTTATTATTGACATTAAATTAGTTCAGAACAATCCAACACAACATAAATCAATACATAAACTACATTTATGTTATAAACTAAAAAGTATAGAAGAGAGAACAATGTTGGAGGAATGTCAAAAGCTCTTTTATTCTCTACCAAAGCACTCTTTTATATAGAGTGTGGGATCCAATCATAATCCTCTAAGAGTCAATCATAATCTACTAGGGATCAATAATAATCTACTAGGGAATATTCATTATAATATTCCATAACACTCCCCCTTGAATATTCACTAATACGATGCCTCGTTAAAACCTTGTCAAGCAAAACCCGTTGGGACAAAAGCTCTGACGAAGGAAAAAGAGTGCATCTTGTGAGTGGAGATTTGATGTAGTCTTCAACTCATTCATGGCTGCATGCCTCATTAAAACCTTGCTTGGAAAAATCCTGTGGGATAAAAACCTCAGCTAAGGAAAAGAGTACAGCGCCTTGTAATTTAATTTCCCCCTCTTTGCATCATCTTGATGTCACACTTCATACCTGAAAGTAAATTTATGGGGAATACATAATATCTAACATAATATGATACAACATGATCATTCAAGATAGTAATAAAAACTATCAGTTAATAAGTATGACATGTTATATACTCATGAGACATTCGTCATACTAAATAATATGCATATGCACCTAAACTACTCGCGAGTGTGAATCTTCAATTTGCTTCAGCAAAGAAGAATATCTCATGGGCAATGGCCTCCATGGATTTCACATATAGTGATTCGTGCGATCATTTTGTGTAACTAGTTACTTTCATATTCGTAGTCTTTAAGACTAAACGAAATATCATAATCACTCTTATCAATAGAGGATTTGTGGGTTATAATTATAACCACGAGAAATATAATATATGGGCATTGCTTCAATATAGCCTATTTCTCGTTCAATAGTCTCACGCATTCAACCATTAGGGTGCGGACATTTGAATATGTTGTTCTATATGAAGATGGATGCTTCAGGCATCTCAAGTACGTCAAAGTACTTCACATATATGCTCGACGCATTAACTGCAGAGTTCGTGTATATTTGTATAAACACAGGTGTTGACTTTGATTTTGGCCCATATGTAGTCAAACACGATTCCACTTGTAGTGGTTTAAGAAAATCATATGATTTCAAGCGCTTTTCAAAGTAAATATCATTCATGATCATATACATAGACTCAAATGTAGGAAGCTCTTCATCTACATGAGTTGTTGCCTCTTCAAGGGCATTGATTTGATCATTTATTTATGATTCTCTTGTGTTCTCAATTATAGTCAAATTGGAACTAACAAGATCATGATCCTTACGGAGGATCTACATGATTGCATAAGCAACCGTGACATGCTTCATATGCATCAAACATCATATTTTATAAGACTTCAATTGGATTCGAAGTTTGAAGTCACACGTACTAAAGTTTGATTAAGTCAATGTTCATGTCATGTAATTGGGTATATTCTCCCCCTCATGACATGAACCGTGTGATCAATGTCATAGAGATACGCTTTCGGCATATTATTTATATATACTCGAGCCAAAAATAAAATAAAATATGCGAGAATGTCTCTCCTTAGGAGATATAATTTGTCACACTTCAAACTTCTAATTCTCATGAACTCTAAAATACTATCCTCTTTGGGATAGGAGTTTCACTTATGAGAATACAATAATCTCATGCTCCTCCTTTAAAGGGGTTCAAATGGGATAGTTAATGAGATAAGCATGCATAAAAATTCATCGGAGTGGATAAATATTGCACAATTCCTAAGAAGTGCATATATAGTCAATCTAAAAAAAATGATGAAGACTATTTGAAGTCTTGTATCAATCATTCAAGCAACCACACTTAGTGATGCCAACGGTGAGAAACTCAAACTTGATATTTCTGGATGAGTTCATGTCAAAAACCATTGATCTCTTCTAGAGACATCTTCTAGGTGCTCGATATAAGATATGCACATTTTTCAAATGTGAGATTGACAACATCCAAGCCACTTTAGGGGCTGAATAATAAATTTTTGGATGTTCCATGAGATTTTATATAGAATCACAACGCATAAAGTAGGCGTCGGTTGGGCGATGCAATGCATCAAGCCTTTTTTATGACAAAATTCTCTACGTTGGGTAGGCGATGTAATGCATCAAGCCATTTTTATGAAGAAATTGTCAACGGAGAATGTCATTTATTTGTACAAAACTGCTTCATGATCACAATTCAAGTATAAAACTTTTATAGTTTCATTACTTTGATCTCAATATTCAAGAGATTTTTTTTTTTTTTTTTTTGTGTTAAAAAAACACAAGATGCTAAAAATCTACCTTTGTGAGCCTTATACAGTCTCATTTGCATCCTTGAATAGAGTTATTTTTTTTTCAATTGTCGGAACTTCTAGTTCGACAAATTGTAGGTTGCCTCTTCTACGGTACATTTTTCATGTACTCAAATGTTTCATAACATGAGTCAAAAAGCACAATAGGGGCTTATGCATTTTTTGCTATTGTCTTTTTTTTTCCTTGTGCGAGCCATACAAGAAATAGGGGCCTCATAAAAATCAAGAAAAAAAAAACAAGATGTAGAGACTACGTAAATAGAAGAAGGTAACATTGATTCTAATGAACCACATATTATGTAGGATTACTCTAGAATTAATAAACAAGAGAAATAAATATTTCTTCAAAAAATTATGCAACTTCACATTATTATATATCTTAAAATTATATGTAATAGATCTATGACAAAATAAAAGCATATTTAATTCAATGATCTGTCTCGAATAATTTCTTTTAATAATTCTTAAATTCATGAATTAATATTCTTTAATCTAAATTGTATTGCTATGAAAATGGCGTGTCAAGTTCAAAGTGAAACTTGTAATTGCCAAAGAGTTGGGAGGATCTTTAATCACTCAACCAAAAAAAAATTACATGAATATTGGGAGGATTTTGAATCACTCAACCAAAAAAATAAAAATTGCCTAGATATTGGGAGGATCGTGAGTCACTCAACCAAACATTTTCATAGATATTGGGAGGATATTGAATCACTCAACCAAACATTTGCATATATATTGGGAGGATATTAAATCACTCAACCAACAATTCTCATAGAGATCAACAAAAAAAAATGTGGCTTATTACGAGTATGCAACCATGCGTACCCACTAGAGGACATTATTTGCAAATATTGGTGCATTTTTTTTTCTCTCTGTCTCCCCCTGTTTTCAGGTGATCTTAGAAGATCAATCTTGGATCTTCATAATACCATGACGATATAAATATTGCAACCAAGTCTAAGACCGTACAAATTATTTTGACCAGATAAATTTATGAGATTTACTTCAGGGGATACATCCATATTCACATAACGGAATATAATGAAACATCCTCTCCTGGAATCCGCTACCATTCACGCTTGGGAATGGGTCAAACGAGTCAGATATTTGACGAAGTAACATGGCATTTTTTTTTTATTCTTCTTCTCCCATAATTTCATGTTATGGGCAAAACTGTATTGTCCATCAATCAACAATAATAATTGTTTTGATGTCCATATCCGTCAGTGATAACATTCTGAGGATTTTTTTTTTCAAATGGTACAAGAGGAGAAGAGTTAAAATAAATCAAATCATATAGATAGCTTAGGAGTATTTTATGACTCTATAGAGAAATATATATATCAAAAATACTATAATCTCAGTTATAGATAGTCGTTATTTGCTCTATAACTTCATGTATAAGAACATGGTTTAACTAAGCATATAAATAGCTTAGGAGCATTTTTTGACAAGGGGATTTAACTTCTAATGGAGTTTCCTCTTTTCCCGCAATAAGTTTCTACTATGTGAAATAGCGGAATATAATTTGAGACAAAGTCATAAGAGACATAATGACAAAGAAAACTCCATCACGAATAATCTGCGGAGCTAGGCTGAAGCCTTTGCATTTATTTTCTTCTTCTTTCTCTACGCAGATGTAGAAAAAATATAACCATGGAGCTTAATAATCTAAACAACATTGTGTTTTTTTTTTCTTCTTCTTTTAACCACAAAATGTTCACGAGTTCAATTCGAACTCTAGCGACTCTTTCTTATTTTTATAGAATAGAAGTAAATTTGAGGTATGTATGTTGCTGCAGATTATGCAACCTTTTTGCGTATACCGTGCAGGCTCGATTGTACGGGTTTAAATCCCATAAACATTTTATTGTTTCGAACACAACGCAATAACAATATAATCTTGTTAAGCGGTAATCAACGATAAAATCCGCATCATTTTTTTATCATTGCTGTTTTATTCGGGCGAGCGCCACGAGGTCACGAGTTCAAAACTCAAGTGACATTCTTTGCAAATAAAAAAATAGTAAAATTTCTCATTCACGAGTTCGAAACTCAAGTGACAATTTCTTACAAGATTTTTTTTTTCATATGTATAGAATAAATTAAAAAAATTGTTTAACAAGAAACTCGCTAAAGTCTAGCGGTATTGTCAGGAGTTTGAAACTCAAGTGAATTTTTATTTTTATATTTCTTTTTCACACAAGAATATTGAATCAATAACATTAAAAAAAAATCGCTAGAGTTAGTGCTCAGCGGTATGGTCACGAGTACGAAACTCTAGTGACATTTTTTTTTAAATGTTTACGCGTCCTGGAGTCACGAGTTAAGAACTCTAGTGAGACGCTTAATATTTCAATAAAATCATTTGCGTAATTGCGTCGATTGCGCGTCATCAACGTCACGAGTTTAAACACTCTAGTGACTTGTGTTTTTTTTTTCACTTCGTGAGGTCACGAGTACATAACTCTAGTGACATAATCTTTATTTTTTCTTTTTCTTTGAAAGAATGATAAGAACAGACAAAATTAAAATACATACAATTTGTAATGAAGACGGTATTAGATTTGTCATTCTTAATTGACTAAAAAAAATAAATTGAAAAACCAAATAGGTAGAGTTGGTCTAGTGGTATAGCTCCACTTTTTTTGGGTCACGGGATCAATACCTCGGACTCTCCATCATTTTTTTCCTTTAATGCATTTTTTTTTCTTTTTTCGATGAAACATTAATATGACAAAAAAAATATAAGATTTAGCGCATGAAAGCATGCCGTGGACAAGTTGTTGTTCACCGCTGCATAGAGGTGCCCTGGGAGCTTGCTGTTGCTTGGGTTCGAACCACATAGTTGACAGTTTTTTTTTTTTTTTTTTTTGGATCATGCCAGTAAACATTGTTTTTGGTCACCCTCTAGATCTAATTGTAGATCGAGGTCTAGGGTTTGAGAACCTTTTTTTTTATGAACCCATATTATAGACCATTTTTTTTCGATATAAGCAGAAATCGTAAACAAATTAAAGATACGATGTATTGTTGATTTGAATCAACTTTGAAACAAGCAAGACATGAGACAATCAAAATCGAAAACTGAGTTTTTCGTTTGATCATCTTCTTCTTGACAATATAAAATTAGTAAATAATTTGTACCTTTATCTTTTGATCTTCTCTTCCGGTAGAGCGAAAGTGCTGATAACGTGTTATAAACTAAAAAGTATAGAAGAGATAACAATGTTGGAGGAATGTCAAAAGCTCTTTTATTCTCTACCAAAGCACTCTTTTATATAGAGTGTGGGAGCCAATCATAATCCTCTAAGAGTCAATCATAATCTACTAGGGATCAATAATAATCTACTAGGGAATATTCATTATAATATTCCATAACAATTTAGGGCTAGTTTGGTAATATAGTGGCGTTTTAGAAAACTGATGTGTAGAAAGTACTGTGAGAAAGTTGTTGTGGAAATCTACCCGAAACGGTATGGTATTCCGTATTTAAGTTGCTGCGGTAAAGCACTTTTGAAATTTTGTGTTTGGTAATTAGTGTTTTAGAGTTGCTTTTACTGTTGAAATGACAATATCAGACATAAAATTATTAATAATGTTACTACAATAAATAATTATTGATATTTATTAACGAATAAGATTGTAAAAAATACATTTATCGAAAAGTAAGTTCTGAAAAGCAACCCCTCCGCTGCTTTTTAGAAGCTGCTGTGGGGAAGCAAAAGCTTTCCAGAAAGCAGGAAAAATAAATTTACCAAACACATTAAAACTGCTTTTTAATTCAAAAAGTAGCATTCTAGAAATTAAGCAGAAGCATTACCAAACGGGCTCTTAGTCAAATCTGCATCTGATACGACTAGTAGTAGAAAACTAAACGTACTATGGGATCAAAGATGCACGTTTGCGAGAGTAAATCATTGTCAACAACCAACTTGATTATCGGAATAGTGACAAAGTCTAGTGCAAACTAATATACATATATTGATGTGCCTATAGCTATCTACCTCTACCTAAATAAAAGGAAGGCTTTTCCTTCCACCTAGGCGCCACCTCAATGTTTTTGCACTGGTGGTCCAGTAGTTTGGTTACACTTCAGCAAGCTGTGCGTTTGGTCAATTACGTTATTGCCCATGTATTTTTCCTATAGTTACTCGATAGCAAAGAGTTTAGTTGTTGTAATTTCGTGGGTGATTCCTTCGTCTTCAAAGTTATGCTGTTTGCACAAAGCTTCGTCTGGAACTGTCCGAATTGGTATTAACTAGGCCGGGTTTACATTATGAGATTACAAAAACATGTTTTACTTTTGGTGATTACATTAGAGAAGTATGAATTCTTTTGTGGAATTCCCCAAATCTGATTCACAACACACAACAGTTTCAACACCAACCTTACTCTTCCTCTTCCTCATCGGCGAGAGTTTTCTTAATCAAGTCGTCTTATCTTTTTTGATTTAATTATCATAGGATTGGAATCATGGGCTTTGGATTTGATTGTGGAATTTTGTGTTGGTGATTGCAGGTGAATGCCTAATTTGGGACTTCATCATCATATGGGATAATCCTATCCGTGGGAAGCATCCACCCTCATAAACTGATTATTAACTAACCAGTTTGTTTTATATTTATGTTTACGCTTCAAAATGTTCGTCGAGTACTCGAGGTAAGCTTGCGATATATTAGCCTCCACAACTATTCTATCTTTTTAAATAATCTCTACTATTTAAATGTTTGCAGAGGCTGTGGTGATGCCTAAGTTCATATCATTGAATACCTAAAATACCCATAAGTTTTAATGAAGATTATACATCATGAAAGTACCTCTGTAAACTTTGACTAGGACTCCTCCGCGACTAAACTCCTTCATGTCAAACGCCCTTTTCTCTTCCCTTTGGTCAAGGATGAAGGAGTGCCCTGTCGTCGCGTTCAACCGTCGCTGCCGCAAGACGTCGTTGTCTCCATGGTCATAGACAAAAACTAAGGTAACCCCGTTAAAGCCTTTCAAGTTAGTTCAAACGTGTCTCCTAAAGACACCGTTTTACGAATGAAACACTGGCTCACATCTCATATCTTCCACCAAATTCCTTCTACTGCTGAGGGTGAAGGTCATCAAAGTCCTTGTGCTTGTTCATCGACAACATAGCTAGAGCCGCAAGGGTACAGAGAGAACCACATCGTTTACCATCCACCACCAACCATCAGGACGATATTACTGTGGTTGATGAGGGCTTCGGCAAAAAGATCATGGATTCCTGTTGCTCATAGTTGTATCAAGGCAAGTCCCGTTTTCTTTGGTTATTCCTCAAAGTCAGACGGTTCTAGCGCCAAGCATACAGGTGTGTTTTCTTTTGTTAGTGAAGGACGAACATGATCTATCACATACAGATCTACAACATGAGTTATAGCGGAAGATTCATGTGTTTACCTTGTCTTCCTTAGCTCCTATGCACAACGGATGATCGTAGGATGCTTGCTTTCACGTGCTCTTCTTGCTCCCACAGTCTGGCTCGAATCACTAGGACGAAAGCTCTGATCCACACCAAGTTCCACCCAATGGAGGCTAGTTAGAGAGAGAGTCTAGGGTTTACTGTATTATGATCAGCACATGATCTCTACAGTATTGTGTATATTATTATGACTCTCATATAATATGTGTAGGAGGCTGTTTCCTTATATGGACAGACTTATACCCAATTGCAACGTTACCCCTAGGGTTGATGTCCTTGCTGCTAACCCCATAAGGTTTGAGCTTGTCTCACCTAAACCCATAAGTTTAGGATAATTGCATTGTGCACCCCACATGGGCGCACATAATGCTAACATCTCCCACTCGCACAGTGGGGTTGCACAAATACAGTAGTTCTAGTCTCCCTCAATCTCCAACTATTATCATCTGCCAAAGTGTTATGTGGCCTTGGTGTGTGACTGTGAGAGAACCTGCATTTCGGGAGATCCATACTCTAAACTCATACGAGACGAGCTAGCAGCAGGCGCACTCAACCCTCAAGAAATAATGCAATACATATATATATCTCTCGTATCCCCCAGATTCCGTTAATTGTCATCTCATAGACCATGAGCACCTACCTTGTCCCGAAGGTCGTGCATCAATGAGTCTATATCTCCTTTATTACATTCATATCCTGCATGATCCCATAAGATCTTGTAGGTGGGCCCAATGAACATGATAAAGAGCGATGCAATTAGAATCTTCCTTTCCATCCATTGTCGATTTGATTCGGAGTCAGCTGCTTTCCTAGCAATGTCTTGGTAGGCCGAATCATTCATAGCCGTGAGGTGTCACGCTAAAGTAGCACCACCGAACCGTCTCTCCACGACATGGATAAAAGTACTAAGGGTATACAGTGTCAATCATTCTTATATGATCGACGAGGCTCACACGGCGAGGAATCTCAGGGACTAGTTCTACTCGCCACCTCATGTCACTCATCAGCACGCGTTATCTCATAAGATGTGCGCCATAGTGTTTGGACTCTATCAGAGCGCATGTCCTATCCCACAGGGACCACTATACAGATGTAAGTCCAACAGCCCATATGACTATTAACCCGAATACTGAGTGTTGCACATATGCAATCGAAATCAGTTCTCTCATCTGGCTTTCTCTACGCAGACTATACATGGTTCGGGGTAGTAACCATGCTCGAATGGCCATAATCCAATCTCACCTTCGAACTTATTCCAATGCGACAAATGAATCCGTCTGATAGGGTCTTGCACTATTGATTGATGTCCAGCTCTTGTCATAGGCCATGCGCCTCATATGACAGGAGTCATCATATCATAGACTTCTAGCGCTTATCGGGATTCTGTCTCATCTTCTACTCACCTGGACTATCCAAGATATCGTAAAGGCGGTTGCTCGTGTGAGGGAGTCAACCTAGTGTCCGCGCGACATGTTCTATGCTAGTACATGATATGTAAACGTATCATGCACGTATCATAACAACATGCAGCATAACAAATCCAATTAAAATCCAGTTATCAATGTCTCATATGCTCATCAATCATATCGCCAGTGATCGACTACCGAGTCCCAATTTTCTTAAAGCAATCCACAAAGACGACTCTTATGTGGTTTAGGAATGGGAGGTGCCTACATTATTGGCCCGTAGTCGATCTACTCCAAGATTACTCTTTAGGTAGTTATTTCACCTTTTGTGAAAACAGTACCCTTTTCTATATGTTTGGCCTTGTCAAAAGTACTTTAGCCGTATGCTAGCACTACAGGTTGGTTGACAGCTCATAAGCTTATCAGAAACCTTCTTATCCAAACATATTTCTGTCCGGTGACAAAACATGCAATCGTGCTTCGCTTCCATGATCAATGGAGCGGTCTAATACGATTTTGCAACACTTATGTTGCAGTTCCATGCGATGTCATCTTGCATGGACTATGGCCTGAGGGGGATCCACGTGCATCTAGGTCCCCACCCTAGTCAGCATACATAGCCGGCTAGTCGAAGCATCATATCCGATAGTCATAGCACGTGATCCTTCGTATAGAGTATCATTTTGGTTGCAATCCAGTGTCTTAAGTTATATTTCCTGAAATCCACTCTTCCGATTGCATAGGGTTTGTGGGGTCTCAGTATATACCATAGTATATAGCAGACTCTCACTGCATCGGGCACTTTGGTCATTTTGATCAGTCTAGTATGGTGTCTTATAGGGCACATATTCAGGCTCATAAAGTCTTGCAGTAAGCTATAGGAGTATCACATGGCCTCGGGTCCATAACATGGAATCGTTAAAAGTATCTTCTTGTTGTCCGCCTTATGCGTTAATATAAGAAGTCCTTTTGAACGAACGAGAATGAGTCTCGCCCTACTAATATCCTTCGTCACAAATCGAAAGGATAACCACCCTATAGTGGATGTGAAACAGTCCTTAGACTCTCCTGGAAAATAGTGTGTCATCGATAATAAGTGACGTGATCATCTACTCTCTCCTACTGAGAGTGACGTGCAGCGGTTTTTCATCCATTGATAAAATACCGCTGACTTAGAGGACTAGTTAAGATCATACATGGACTTAATTAGCTTGCACCTATTTGTGCATTTGATCATATGTCTCGAAACCCTGTGGTCGAGTCATACAGATCACCTCTCTGATTTCTCTATTGAGAAATTCAGTCGTCAAGTTTATCGAGAATGGAGCCTTATTTCCATCATTACAACTATTACCGATATCTCTGCAAGTCGTATGCCTTACTATGCTTCCGCCTGTGTCACTCTGACTGACCTTGGAAATACATCCATTTCCAATAGTCTAATATCCAGTCGGAAAAGTCAAACTAGTCTTAAACTTGGTCGGTCCTTACAGACTCTAACTTTTCCTGTAAAGGTTACCTTTCATTCTTCATAATTAGGGAACGATAAGGCATAGTATTCTATCCTATCGATTATGCAAGGTGATCCTTAAGATCATCCCTTCGATCTCAAATAGTCGATGGGGTATGCTCCAAAGAGCAATTCCTTTGCATTGGAGGATCATAATTTGCTCTCACCCCTATGGATGGGCACCTCGCTTAGAAAGTCACTCCCACTGTCCGAAGGATCCTTGAGGAGCTAATTCCTCATAATGGACTAAGGAACAGGGTATTTTCTAGCGGTACCTCCATGCTTGCGGAGATCATCATCTCTACGAACATTCCCTTAATTATGGACATCTCCTTATGAGAAATCATATATCTTGTGAATCCATTTGCGTTACACTACTAATTGGCTGTTGCGTTTCGAACACGCACCCCCCTAGAGTACTCCGAATAGTATGGAAAGATTTGTTACTTCATGAAGATACATTTCTTCCATCTAGGGTCTAAGTTCCTTCTTGTAAGGTGATGAAATATCCTGGGCCGATATCCTAGGTTCATCTTCTTGCGTGGTGACTATCATTTCTTCCCCTTCGATATCAAATCGTCGACGGGGTACGCTCCAAAGAGCGCTCCTACGCAAATAGGGTTCTTCTTCAGCATTATCGTCATATACAATAAGCTGCTCACTAGGTAAGGCACTCCCACTGTTCTCAAGATCTATAGGAACAAATTCCTCTTGAGTAGTGGTGAATTGAGTGTCATTTAGTGGTCCCTCTTCCTCGCAGAGAATACCATCTCCACGAGCTTCTCCCTGACTAGGAAAATTAAGTTAGCTCATAAGCTGCCGATCCCTATGGCCTAAGGTGACCTCATATAGGTTGCCTTTTGGTCCACATCTCGTAGGTCGTAGTGGCTACAGACTTGGTGGGTATTTGTTTGAGTACATCGACAACCGTTTTACAAAGTGTCACCTCAAGATAGGGAACATTTACTTTGCACGAACTGTCATACATCGAACCATCTCAGGCTGTATCCTATTCCTCCTATCCGCCACAGCAATCTGCTGCGGGGCATGGGAATAGCCAACTGCCTAATTACTCTCCATCACATAGCTTTTGCTAAGATAGACACTCACAGTCTCATTCTGGCCAAGGACATATCCTTTTATCCAGACGGTTTTCTACCTTTTGCAGATACCTGTCTGAAGCACCCTAGTGCCTCAGACTTATGTGGCCCAAGCACACATAGTTGAGATGCGTACAATAATCTACGAATGTGAAGGAACAGTAAGCACCGTGTCTTAGCTTTAACTTTTAATGGATCACAAATACAACAGAATGAATTATTTTTAAAGACTCAATAATCCTTACTGCTTTACTGGATAGTTTGCCTTTCGCCTTTCGTGTAAGGCAAGAATCACACACAGGTAAGGGTATCTTGGGCATATTCCAAGCAGGCCTACCTTGGCTAGCCTGAACATCCTTTCCTGACATATCAATCTAGCGCGCTATATATCAGAATCATAAGGCACAACCCTAGTTGATATCCAAAGATCCTGAGGCGTTTCTTCATGCTAGAAATCAAGAGTGCATAACCATACATAACATGACCAATTCCAAAGTAAAACTGTAACCAAAAAATCTTTTGGTGGCTACTCCCTCAAAGATAATCTTATGGATCCTTAGACGAGAAGTTAGTACCAGGTCTGGCCTTCTAGTCTTAGGGAAACATCCTTTTCCTCCTTTGTGTTTGCCTGTCTTGGGCTATTGGTCATGTACCAATATTTCGCCCTCATTCCCTTATCCTTGCCCCCACCTGTTCCTCACGGTCCTAATACCGGGGTAGGGACTAAATCTGCCGATCATACTTCATTCACAGCCTTTAGCAATCATATATTGCTTAGACTTCAAAAGTATGCTGAACTAGTATACTTAGCAGTCATATATTGCTTAGATCCTAGAACGGAGTGATGTTTGGTCTCATCCAAACATCTTGACACTCTCAAAGTGTGTCATATAACGTTTCCATGGCATTTTCATGAAACGTGGCAGAGATAGCAACAAATTGCTAATTGGATAACTTAAACATGATAGTTTAAGGTGGGATTTATGAGTCATTACTCACAATTTTTAATGAGGCAAATGGCTAAGGTGGATCCAAGATTCTTCTTTGCCTTATTCCCACAATCTTTGAATCTCAAAGTGGTCTTGAACTTGCTGATGAGGTCATTTCCCCACCTTGGCATAGCACGCTCTATGACATTTATCTTGACTGCCTTCCACTTATTTGGTTGGCCTAAAGATAATGTTCATGTGCTGCTGTGACAACTATTCATCACAGGTTCGACCATACTTGTAGGTGTTTTGACAAACTATGTCTAACTATTTGGTTACATAGTACGATGACTTGTCATATCGTTTATCGTCACTATTTTAGCCTTTACAGTTTTGATTTAGACACGATTGATCTTGAGACATTGTATAGGAAATTAATACTAGCATTTACTTAGCTCCGAAATAACATGATACATAGATTAAAATTCATAGTTCCTCATAAGGACTCCACCAAAACCTAGTAGCAATTCTAGGAATCAAATATCGTCACTTATGATTCCCTATTAGTCTTAATCATGTAAAATCATGTGAGCTATTTCGTTTTAGTTCTTTAGCATGCGAGGTTATACAGTTATATCCAATCACACGCAGTTATAACATAAAACAAGCATAAGCATAAATAAATATGCAATGGATGTGGCCCCTAAGGTGCAATCCCACTATTGAGAGTACGTCTTGAGCAAGTCTTGAACTTCTCGCCTCATGGATCTCGCCAATCTCGAGTGCTCCTTGAAGCTTCCCTGTTCGTCTCTTTGCTCCATGCACCTCGCGCCATAGCTTTTGGTTTGGCCACCTCTCTTGAAGCTTCTATTCTTCAATATTCACTAACTATCTTATTTCTAATAAGAAGTAACCTCTAATAGGCGATTTAGATGAGAAGAGAAGACAATAGAGTATGTAGAGAGGCACGACACGCAGGCCGTATTTTAATTGATTACATATTCAAATCCAAATATAAAATCATCTAAGCCACATCCATGCATCAAACACATCCATTCAACCCACAACAGCATCTATAATAATAAAATAACCATACTGGAATTTTCTGGAAATTTCCAGAATTAAAGAATAATTATTGGAAATTAATAAGCAATAAATCAATCAACTAATAGGATCGAAAATTGCTCCCAACTACCTAGGATCTCACCTCCTATCTCATAAGGTAGGAAAAAATGTCCTAAGTCTCCAAAAAAAATTTGGGCTCAAAACAGTGTGTTTAAGGACGTCTAATTGCCTCGGGAAGTGTGCTAAACACTAATTAATTAATCTGGAAAATAATAAAATTTTCTGTTTTTCCAAAAATTATGAAAAAATCCCAGAAAATAGGAAATTTAATTCTGAGCATATAGAAAAAAAATTGGCGAAAAATAGTGGCCGGACGAGGGCTCACGCTCCCACAGGCGCCGCCGCGCGTGGGCGAGTCCGCCTCCGTCACGCGCTGTCGTCGGCCGAGTGCCACGTCTGCATGTCACGTGGCATGCCACGTCAGCCACGTGCTGACGTCAGCTGCCACGTCACCATGCCAGGTCAACAGCCCGCGTGGCTGCCACGTCAGCAATTGCTAACGTCAGCCCTAGGGCCACGTCAGCAGCCGCCGCCAGCCCTTTGGCGCGTGCGGCGCGTGGCGGCGAGTGGCCGCGCGTGGAGGCGGCGTCGGTGGCGCGTGAGGCCCACGCGCCGCCTTCCCGGCCTCCGTTTCCGGCGATCCATATATCGTTGGAATCGTCTTTTCACGCTGATCACGATTATGTGTTCAAAACCCAATTTTAACATGTTTTGAAAAAAATCTTATTACTGCTCAGATCTAACAGTCCAGATTTATACAGTTCTGAATCTTAAAATATTCATAACTAATTCTCTGTTCGTCCGAAAATTATAAAATTTATATTTCTGGAATCCTCGTGAAAAACCCTATCTAACCATATAGGTTTCACTAACAGATTATGAAATTTCAAAAACTCGAATTTTTTAACTGATTCGGGAACGCATAACGAGGCACGAAAAACAAGCCTAATGCTCTGATACCAGTGAAGGACGAACATGATCTATCACATACAGATCCACAACATGAATTATAGCGGAAGATTCATGTGTTTACCTTGTCTTCCTTAGCTCCTGTGCACAACGGATGATCGTAGGATGCTTGCTTTCACGTGCTCTTCTTGCTCCCATAGTCTGGCTCGAATCACTAGGACGAAAGCTCTGATCCACACCAAGTTCCACCCAATGGAGGCTAGTTAGAGAGAGAGTCTAGGGTTTACTGTATTATGATCAGCACATGATCTCTACAGTATTGTGTATATTATTATGACTCTCATATAATATGTGTAGGAGGCTGTCTCCTTATATAGACAGACTTATACCCAAATGCAACGTTACCCCCTAGGATTGATGTCCTTGCTGCTAACCCCATAAGGTTTGAGCTTGTCTCACCTAAACCCATAAGTTTAGGATAATTGCATTGTGCACCCCACATGGGCGCACATAATGCTAACAGTTAGTTTAGGGTTTACTGATAGTGTGTATTTTAGATTTTTCTTTGTATATCACAGGTTATTGAAGTTACCAAGATTCATTTTGAGTCTTCATCTTAGCTGTTATCTTAGAAGAGCGTGAAAATGGACAGTTATGGTAAGGTTTGTTTTATGTGGGTTACTCTTTTTTCCTCCAATTGAGGGGGAAATCACTTTTTCCATGCATTGTTATACATGTTCATTCCTTATGAAGCTGAAGTGCTTGGAGAAATTGCACAGTACAAAGCCACACATCCTTGATTATCCCACGGAGGTCTCTCGAGAATTTTTCTTTTTATAGCTCTTATTTCTGCATTGTTATTAGCTGTAACCGAAGTAGTCCAATGGGGCAGATTATAGAAGAGTATCAAAAACTCAATCATTATAACAGTGATGATCTATCTCCAGGTTAGACTTAAAGCAAATCAAAATTTCTAAACTAGCAAGTAAATAATGATATTTCTAATGTATATTACGCAGTGGTTCTATTGTTACTTCTCGAATTTGAATTTAGATTCATTGGTATCTGGTAATACATATTACTATACCAATGAATCTAAATGCATGCCTTTATAAAGAGTAAAGGAGTAAATTTTATAATGTTGCTCTGATGTTAGTGGGAGTTGTTAGAGCACCTCACTGCGAGTTCTTTTGACTGGACCACCACTTCAGGTTTGTCATCAATTTTTAAGTATTTAGCTTTAGAATCCTAGAATTCATCGTCTTTTTTTCAGAAGATTTGTCAATTTCTGTGTCTATGGTCTCTTTCTGGGAACAATGGATACTAGGAAGATCTTTGAAAAGTTCACTTGTGCGTAAAGTTGTAAAAATGTTTGAAATATGAATGGATGTTATGACTGTTAAGATATCTTTGGTACAGTTCAGACTTTCCTGAACATTTGGGGAGGATAGTGTGCAGGGACACGATATTCCATTTGTTATGTTTTGGTGATTCAAGCCCCTATCTAGAAGTTAGGATGAAGCGATGAAACAGTTGGCGAAGCAAGGAAGCGACGAAAGAAGCTGCTTTTTTTTTGGGTTTGTCATGCGAACACTTCGAGTGTTCGTCCGATTAGTCTGGATTTGTTTTTGGTATCTTCTTCGTTTCTTTGGGCACAAGTCAGTATCCTAGGCCTATATAAGGACCTAGGGTCGAGACATATTGAATGTGGTTGATTGTAATTGCTTCTCATAATAAAATTGGATCGTTTTGTCCGTGGAGTAGCCAGCCTAGAAAACTAGTGAACCACGTTAATTCTCGTTTTGTTTCTTCATCGTGGTCATCGTCTCATCACTCCTCTTGGTGCTTCCGCTGTAGTTTTTCTAAAACCATTCCCTATTGCAGCCAGCTAATCCATATAGTTTCCTTCAATCTCGTGCACCGTGTGTATTAACATCGAACAATAAATACCAGTAAGTCTAAAACGGCCAAATCTTCTCATGATCACCATCTAAATCTCCGTTATGTATATTCTCGTCTTCTCTTCCATCACCACCGACGCTGAAACAACGGATGTGAACTCTAACTCTCTATCTTCTCTGTCTCTGGCGGGGCAAAGAACTGACGCACGAATCCATCTCTTCTCTCTCTCCGATGGAGTATATTTGATGTAGGACACGAATTATGGGAAATATCGTCAAATTCAGGAAAACAGTTCCCGTCAATACGCAAAGTCAGGGGCAGAATCGAAGGGATCCAAGATATGGTCGAACCGTACATATTTTTGTGAGTCCAAATGAAATTTTAAGAATAACTCGTGACTTTAGTCACGAGCACCATGCAAGTTTGGTCAAATTCGTCCATTTTGACCACCATATCTGCATTTTTACTATTTTTTGCAGTATTTCTTTAGCTAATAACCTTTAGTATGAAACTCGAAATCAAATTCCGCTAATTGGAGATTTCTCGTAATCTCTCATATTTTCTGAATTTGATAGTTTTAGGAATATTTCTATTTTTGACAAAATTCGTATTTTTATTATCTACTAGTAAGGTGCACGTGCTTTGCACGTGGAACGCAAAATGCGTACCAAATAATATATTCATGCGGAGTAATAACAAGACGGTGAAAACGCAGCCAAGAAACACAATAGTGTAATTCTACATCTACACACACGACTATTTCAAAATGTGGGTATTTGGTCAACCCGGCCCTTTCCTAACTTGTTCAGGAGTATTTTCATTATTAACAGAGCTTCGATGGAGTTTGAAAATGGGGTTTGCGTTCAAAATGTTAATAAGATATTATTTTCTTGGTATCAAAAGAAGATCGGTGGCTGATAGTGTGAAAGAATTTGTCGGTGTACACTATTTCATCCAGTCAAGCTGAAACCATATACATAAATAATATAAATAATAAATTTGGAGGTATTCTTCGTATGCATAAAGCTAATGAAGCATACATGATCTATCAATAGTTCACGAACACTAACGGAATTCAGAGAAAAAATTACCTGGAATGAAAATTACCTTCCGAGGGTTTGAATGGCACGCACTCAGATCATTCCATTTTTACAACACAAAAAGATTGAATATTTATATTCCGGAAAGAAAATGTTATTTCCAAGGTGTTTCCATGTATGGCTCACATTGAGTCATACATTTCAAACATGCTTTGAACCCATTTACATTGGTTTGTGGAATAAAGGTGAATATAATGAAAGGGAGGAATAATATATTTGAGTTTCTCTCAAGTTTAGTGGGTTCCTATATATGACTTCTATTTAACTCTCATGGTAGAAACTGTTGTCTTCGGTTATCAAGAACTCATGATACAATTCATCAGAATTAAGAGCATCATCCGATTGAATATTCTTCCAGACTATGAAAGGTGTTACCATACCAGAGGCACCAATGTGGACCGACTACCAGCTTGAGAGCATGGCATGCAGAAAAGGCCCAAGAGAAGAAGCATTATCCTCCTCTGGAACTCCTCTCCTGCATCATTCTCCTTTCTATCAGAAAAATACACCATGAAATCTCCAATAGATGTGTTTTTATTCTCCTTCAACCCAAGTGCAATGACCATCTCTTGCACTTCCCTGTTGGATTCAGTCACCTCCAGGACCTGTCCCTTGCATCTGACACCCAAAAGCCTACCTAATTCATCAACATCTAGAGTCAGCGTCTTCCCATGAGCAGTCAGTGTTTTCTCAAAGGGATCGAAGGTTTCAGCGATGAACTTTGCAAAGTCTTTTATGATCATTGTGGTTTGAAGGTAAAGTAATCCTCCTAGTTTGAGTTTGCGAACTGCCTTCCTTTGATCAGGTGTCAAGCTATTCATCACTTTCTTCACTGTGTATAGAGACATACGCGACCTGAACTTGCTGTCTAAAGCATATTTGTATTATGATCGTTTGTTATTCTGTTGAGCAGATTTAGCAGCATCCGACCACACCTTTCTAGGAACCTCCTTCATGTCTGGAACTTCTTTTTGAGCTTCTTGAACCTCATTGTTCATGTGACACAACATGGTTTTTACGATCAAGTGATATGTAGTATTTCTTTAGAACAAATAATGTGCACCTTGTCATGATCGCTGATAATAGAATATCTCAGTACTTAGGCCCTGAAAATCTGAAAAACTCGCTGAAAAAAATCTAGGTGAAAAATCCAGCAAAATCAAAATCCGTTAGGTATGATTTGGAATTGCATGTTCTACTAATTTGACCCATTTAACAAGATTTAACCAGATCGCTAGTAAATTGCATTGAATATACCCGCTTATAAATTAACTATAATCATCCTAGTGTAAAAAAACGCATCAAAATTATTTTTTCTTAGACTTTCAGCCGCATAATTCCCGATTTTGGAGATTTTACAATTGCACTTAGATTTTTTTAATCTACAGATTTTCTGTAACACCCTGAAATTCCCCTCATTGGAAATCTCGTATGTCTCTCCATGTTCGAGGTAGCCGGAACACAGAATGATCAGACAGATGAAACGAGGTTTCAAATTCTTATTAGGGATCCGTTTCAGGTCCCTGCCGTAATTGCCTTCGCTGTTGCCCCCTCTCCCAAGCTTAGATTTTGTGGATGAGCTACATTTCAGCACTCAAATGAACCAGAGGACCATACCAATGCTGATGACGTGAGGTAACAGTAGATGAGCAAACCAAACCATTCAAATTAAAGTTTAAATCCATAAAATACTACTAAATCTGATAAGTGCCTCAAACGCGGGCTACACAGTCATAATACAAAAATTGTTCTTCTAACTGTCTGAAAGAAGTGCTAGACTATTTATTATCCTGAGTGATTCCATCCCCGCATCTCCCAGCTCTCAGCGCCTAGACCTGTGGTGGATTAAGACAATAGGAGACCACAGCGAAAAATATTGAGTAAATAAACACCCAGATAAGTAAACAGACTATGTGGCATGCTTTGAATATGAAAACAACAGTTTAAAATGAGGGCGATAGAGTATGAATATAAGTGAGAAACAAGAATTCACCAACTTTTCATTTTAGCATTTCCGTTAGGGAAACATTCCCAAACTCTCTTCATTGTCCAATCAGGACTTCCAAGTTTTAATAAAGAGAGTCCAAGTTTCAAAAATCCACATTATTATCCCGTTGACACGCGGAAGAACCAACCATCACAAGCTACCAAGACCATAAGTGTCAACACCCCCCTAAGAGTTCTTCGAGAGACCGTAGTTAACATCGACCAAACCCAAGAATAAATAATAAAGTGTTCCCCGGACAACAATTCCACTTTACGTCATTACGTTTTATTAAATTTGCATTTGACAGTTATGACAGATTCACTTTAGTAAAACAACCAGATGCTCAAGTAAACATATAAAGAAAATTTTTCATTTTGAGACAGTAAATCACGCAACATTTTTGACACGAAGGAAGGAATGGGCGTTAGGCCTGACATGTTTACTTACCTCATCCGAATAGTAATAAAAGCAAATTACTCCTAGAAGTTGATGAATCCTCCATCAGGGAAATCATCGCCTACGAGTTACAAATTTCCTAGTCAACAATCACAGTACATCTAAAATGAATAAATATATTACTCATATATGACATGCATATGAATGCTCGGTCCAGGGACAACTAATTCTCTCCCTTATCGGTGTAGCGCAAAAGTTCGTCCAACGCCACATTTAAGTCCTTCAATAACCCACCTCCACAAGTGTAAAGAAAAGACTTTTTTTTTTTTACCGCGTTCAAAAACCGAGTCATTAAATATACTTTATATCATTTGAGAGTAATAAATCGAAGTCCAAAGGAACAAAAGTTTTAATTATGGAATAATCCATAGCCATAATATTTAAAACAAAAGAAGCAGGCTACACTTAAATTTTAGAATATATGGATTAAATTGTTGTTACCAAAAATACATGTAAAACAAATTTGGTGTTTATACAAATTGTCTTTTGGAGACCTTGTTTACAAAAAAAAATACGACTAAGTAAGAAATTAACAAAACTGCTTTATATTTACATATACAATACCATGTCTAATAACCGGATTTAATTATTTTATGTTATCTGTGGAAACAAAGTTATCCGCTAAGGTGACATTTACACTAGGACTGCAACTCGGGCGGGCTGGACGGGTTGGCACCCCTGCCCGAGCCCGAGCCCGAGTTCTGTCATGGCTGCCCGAGCCCAGCCCGACCCGGGTTAAGTGCAATGTCAAACCGTCCGAGCCCGAATTCGTATAAATCAATTCGGGTTCGAGTTGAATTCGGGTTAGTACATTAAACTTAATATATTTTTAAAAACACAAGAGAATAATAAATTGTTGTCGAAAAAACAAATCAACTAGTTCAAGAACAAAACAATGATGAAAAACATCGCTAATAATCAAAAGAAAAGTAGCATATTCATGTTAAAGATTCTACACAATTATTTAAAAATATTATATTTATAGGTAGTGGTCATGCAAATTGGGCAATTCGGGTTAGCCCGTCGTTCGATATTTATGCCCAAGCCCGACCCTAATTGCAATTCGGGCTGAAAATCTATGCCCAAGCCCGTCCAAATTACCAAAACTATGTGTTCGGGCCCTATTTAAGTTCGGGCTGGGCTCGGGTTGGTCGGGTTCAACCCGCCCAAGTTGCACCCCTAATTTACACCCAATTAACGAATTACTTTCACTGCCAAACATCACCTAATCAAACACACCCCATGAAGAATACACCTAAACACAACCTGCCTTACAAACACCCAGCCTCTCACACTCACTGCATGCATATTTCACTCAACCATACACCACCATGTATATCCCCCCTTTCATAAGAATCATAACTATACAGACACACACACACACTAATATAACTATATAGATCCACCACTACTTCAATCCACCATTAACCACCATCCCCCCTGGAAACACTCCCTCTCACTGCAAGCTCATAACAACACCCATACATCTCTCTCTCACACACACTGACATACACACAAACACACTTATATAGCTAAACAACGTCCTACATTAATTTATAAGTATGGTAAAGAACGTAATAACGCAGGCATGGCGTAAATCAACCGAACAAAGGGAACTAGGGTTTTTTTCTCTGCCGTGAGTGCTTTGTGAGGAGAATATGGCCATCAGATGGGTGTTTAGAAGATGGCAAAGAATGAGAAGAACTTGGGGGTGAGTAGGAAACGGAGAGAGGGTTACGTGAAAAATATGGAGGTGGTGATGAGGTGGTGACAAAGAGTTGTAAGGTAGTATGGGCACACCAAATATTAGGTGGCTTTTGGGAAAATACTTTTTTTTTAAATAAGGAAAAATACTTAGATGAAGTTGGTGTAAATTTTGAGTGTACATACTAGACAATTCTAAGAAAAATTGAGGTATAAAGAAATAAAATAAGGATAAAAGATGAAATTACTATTTTTTTAGAAAATACACCAGGCACCCCAACATTTATGGAATTAACTAAGTCACCCCTAACGACATAGAAACTACAAAAGACCCCCCAACCTTAAGATTCCATAATAGTAATTTTAGAGATTTAAAATTACTCCACAATAGGCAAAGTTACTAAATTACCCCTTACGAGAAATCGGGGTATTCATTTTCAGCTTAAAACTTTATGTTAACAAACGGATTTACATTAAATTAAAAAGGACATATTTTAATCGAAACTGATTAAAATCCAGGTTCCCAAACAAGGATTTTGTCAACCGAAAATCTCTAGATGTGTCAAGAAAACAGTTTAGGCATTTTCTTATAATAGCCTAAACCACCTATTGGTAATAACAAGGAATCAACAACATAATATCCTTTAGATGTATGGAGAAAATCTTACGAATCCTGAAGATATTCACTCTTTTCTGATCGTTCAAACTCCTGACCGGGCTCTTCTTTTTGAACTTTCTATCTCTTCAGGGACGACTTCTTCCTTTACTTTGCGCTGACAAAATGTCATCTTCAGTACGTCGAGGATTGGAAAAGGAGGAGTCAGAGCTGGAAGAGTATCTTCAGAAACTGTAATGCAGTGTGGCTGTTGCATCTCTGGTGGATTCACCATGCAAGATAGAGGCACACTCTCTTTTGAATTCACCCTGCAAAAGGTTGACGAAAATTGTTAAAAAACTCCGCCAAGGTATAGTTTCAGCACATTAATTGTCCAGAAACTGCTTCAATAATTGTGAGCAAGAAACTGCTTCAATAATCATTCTGATGAGTCAATTAGCAAAGTCGAAAGTAAATAAAAGTTTGAAATTTATATCTTGGGCTAATTTCTCTTGTTTTCTCCTAGAAATCCCGACTTCAATCTACGAATTCATATTACAAGAAAACTTACTTATATTGTGGCATATCAGTACCCTGCAAATTTATATCTTTCAGGGCATTATTATGATCAACTATGCAGTCCTCTTTGTTGCGACGGTAGACTTGCTTGCTTTCTGTTCTTAAGGATCCACTTGCACCTTTCCGTGCTTGGTCGTAATATTTTAGCAGTGGAGTCTTATACAGAGGAACCTTTTTCCCACCAATCTTGACCCATATACTGCTCTTCCATTTCCTTGATGATGCTCTTCCGGCGTGCGTCTCAAATTGAGAAGTGGTTAATTTGTCTAACCATTCAAAACGAAAAAAAAAAAAAAAAAAAGCAATGTTAAGCACATCGGTTCACAAATAGAGATGAACTAGATTAATTAGCGACTAAAAAAGAAATGAACTAGATTAGCGACTTAATAAATAGAGAAAAAGGATTTGAAATCTTTATTAAGCAATAACCATTTGTTGCTCATTCATGATACATGCCCAATTTAGGCTAACACTGAGTGTAAAAATCCGCATACTGAGAATGGGAAGATCTACCCTTTGAGTTATGGGGGCTATAGCCCCCACTGACACTTGTGATGTGAAACTGCGAAAGCTTAGTCCCCACTCAAATTAAATACTAATCCTTATTATTTGTGTTCTAACATTAACATTTATGTTTTTAAAATTTATCTCCTAGTGGAGAAAAATTATAGATCTGCCCCTAAGTCTAAAAGCACAAAAAGAGCTGAAACAAGAGAAACGACGTGTATAATCTATCACATATCGACAAAACTTTCCCGCGCCCGTGTGGGGTATCGTTCGGTAACAAAAGCGCGCGTTCAACATTTCCAATAAAAATTATCAAAAAAATTACATTGATTTGCTATTCAAATACTTGAATGTCTGGAAACACACACCAAAAGTACAGGGAGGCCAAAGACCCAACAGATGAGAACCATTAAATTTGGTGGAACATTCAGATTTTTGATTGATTGTGGACATTTTATAGAACAGTCTCTCATGTACAGGCAATCTATCAAACATTTCAAATCAACCTATGTTTAACATTTGCAATGTTTCACAGGAGAGAGAGAGAGAGAGAGAGAGAGAGAGAGAGAGACCTCGCTGACAAAGACCAACGCAATCGCAGCTGATGTGAAGATCACCGTTGAAGAAAACCCTAAGCCGTCCACGAGTATCACCGTAGTCGCGGCTGCTACACCCACATTTCACCTCCACGTGATCAGCTCCGCCGATCTTAAACCCGTCTATACCTCTCACCTCCTCCTCCCCGAACATCGACGCCGCCGCGCCGCTTCCTCTCTCGCCGTCGTTCGCCGCCATGGATTTCATCTACTCCCTGCAGCAGAAAAGGATCCACAAGATTAAGTAGATAGGGGGTTTTGCGAAGGAAGTAGAAGAGAGACGAGAGAGAGAACAACCCTAGAGAAAGCAGAGAGTAAACTAATGGTCAGATCGAGTTCAAGTGCTTCCTTTCTAGAGAGAGAAAGTGTGACCGGAGTTGGGTGTTTGCATGAAATGACTAGAAATGGAGAGTTGTCTGCTTTGACAGATGTCTTCTTTGACTTTTTTTTTTTTTTTTTTCTTTTTATCAAACAGGCTTAGTATTTGGTGTTTATTATTGGGCCTTATAATTTAGCCAAGATAGTACAAGCTGTGATGGTAGCATATAGCTCAAAGGTTAAAAAACATTACAAACGAAGCCCATTAATTCTGTCTGTAGGAAATGACAAATTGTTGAGACAGAGGAAGAAAAACCACAACAATGTTGGAATGGTCATAGGGGATTAGAATTCCACCCGGGAGTTCGACAAGGAGACCCGCTTTCACCTAAATAAAAAATCTATTTATTTTGTGTTTGAACTTTCTACCCGTTTATTACTTGTGAAAAAATGTACCCTCTACATATTTCACGTAAGATTACTGGTATTAGTCATCTATCTTTGCAGATGACATTCTCCTCTTCGGCCAAACTATGGCTGCTAACACGCCAAACTTAAATGACATTACTAAAATGTTATGTTATCAGTCTGGACAATCTATTAATACGAGAAAATCTTGTATTTGCTATTCTAAAAATACCTCTAGGTCAATTAAAATTCAATGTGCTCAAATTATGGATATTTCTATTAAAGATAGTCTTGGTAGTTATTTAGGTATTCATTTACTCCCCAATGGGGAATTCACTCAAGATTTTCAATTTTTAATAGACAAGATTTTGATAAATCTGAGTTCCTGAAAATCTAATTTCCTGATTATAGCGGGACGCAATATTGTGGCCAAATATAGTCTCTACAATTGCTCAATATATCGACTACACTCCTGTCAACAGTCACTAACCAACTAGATAAAATCCAACGTAAGTTCCTTTAAATTTCCAAATTTCATGGTGCTGATTTGGAGAAGGTTACGCGAACTACAGCCAATGGGGTGGGTATTAAGGATACAACTTTAAATAACAAGTCCCACCTGACACATCTTTGTTGGCCTATTGTTAAACATTTCCTACCGACATAATTAATGGGCTTGGCTTGTGATATTTTTACCTTTTTGGGCTATCTGTTGCCCTCACAGCTTCTACCACTTTTGGCTAAAGGATGTAAGGCCCAATAATAAATAAATACAAGCTTGTTTGCAATAAAAAAAGAATAAAAAAAAATCAAAGAAAAACATATGCCAAAGCAGACAACTCTCCATTTCTAGTCATTTCATGCAAACATCAATTCCCAGGGGCCCACTCAATTTTCAAAATTGTCATTTTACCTCTAATTTTTACATAAATTATTATTTAGCACCCCACAAACATTTTAGAATTTATAGTTTAGCCCCTACTCATTTATCTATATTTGCCTAATTTTGACTTTTAACTCCCGCTAAAACAAATTCTTGAATCCGCCCCTGCCAACTCTCTCTAGAATGTAGCACCTTGAAGGCTTGAACTCGATATGACCAATGGGTTTACTCTCTGCTTTTTCTAGGGTTGTTCTCTCTCTCGTCTCTCTTCTACTTCATTCCAACGCTTTCGCAACACCCATTAACTTAATTTCATGGGTCCTTTCTTCTGTATGGACTAGATAAAATCCATGGCGAACGACGGAGAGAAAGGAAGAAGCGTGGCGACGGCCATGTTCGGCGAGGAGGAGGTGAGAGGTATGGATGGGTTCGAAATCGGCGGCGATGATCTTCATGTGGAGGTGAAATGTGGATGTAGCAGCCACATGTACGGTGATACTCTTGGACGGCTTATGGTTTTCCTCAACGGTGATCTTCACATCAGCTGCGAGTGCGTCGGTTTATGTCAGCGAGGTCTCTCTCTCGTGAAACATATGAATTGTTAAATAGAGACCATTTTATAGATTCTGAAATGTTTGATAGATTGCCTGTTGGAGACCATTTTATTTATGGAATGTCCACACTCAATAAACAGAATGTCCCACCAAATTTATTTAGTGCATGTTCATCTGTTGGGACTTTGGATTCAGGTTTTTTTAGTGTGTGTTTCGATCCGTTCGAGTAGAGTGAAAGACACGACACTGTTCAAAGTGATTGTTTTTAAAGTTTTTGCATATTTACGGACATGCCCATATAGCAGATGTGTGAGAGAGAGTAAACCGTTATTATTTGTGTTTTTATTAACATTTAAGTTTGTGAAATTTAGCCCCACTGGAGAAAAATCCTTGGATCCGCCCCTACACTCTTAGCCATGAGAGAGCTTGAGCTGATTCAATGAGTAATCTCTTCATTTGTGAGATTGTAGACTTTAGTTGATGACATTGTCTTTGGTCTCTCATCGTTTTCTTGTGGAATGCAATCATTTTCAGTTTTGATTTTAGTCTCACTTCTCTCTGTATCGAAATTCTACCCCCAATATGTCCTCTAAATTGTTGGACGTTACCTTACCTAGAGAAATGGGAATGAACCGAACGGCTTAAGAGCCCGTTTGGTAATGCTTCTGCCCTCTAAAATGCTGCTTTTCGAATGTAAAAGCAGTTTCAATGTGTTTGGTATATTTATTTTTCCAGCATTCTGGAAAGCATTTGCTTCCCCTCAGCAACTTCTAAAAAGCGCCGGGATAGCTTTTCGGAACCTGCTTTTTGACAAATGTATTTATGACAGTCTTATCCGTTAATAAATATCAATAATTATTTATTGTAGTAACAATATTAATTATTTCATGTCTAATATTGTCAGTTCAACAGTAAGAGCAACTATAAAACACTAATTACCAAACACAAAATCTCAAAAGTGCTTTCCGCAGAAATTTAAATACGAAATTTACCAAACCCGTTTCGGGTAGATTTCCACAACATCTTTCTCACAGTACTTTCTAAACCCGTCTATACCTCTCACCTCCTCCTCGCCGAACACCGACGCCGCCGCGGCCGCCGCGCCGCTTCCTCTCTCGGCGTCGTTCGCCGCCATGGATTTCATCTAGTCCCTGCAGCAGAAAAGGATCCACAAGATTAAGTAGATAGGGGGTTTTGCGAAGGAAGATTGAAGGAAGTAGAAGAGAGAGAACAACCCTAGAGAAAGCAGAGAGTAAACTAATGGTCAGATCGAGTTCAAGTGCTTCCTTTCTAGAGAGAGAAAGTGTGACCGGAGTTAGGTGTTTGCATGAAATGACTAGAAATGGAGAGTTGTCTGCTTTGACAGATGTCTTCTTTGACTTTTTTTTTTTTTTTTCAAACAAGCTTAGTATTTGGTGTTTATTATTGGGCCTTATAATTTAGCCAAGATAGTACAAGCTGTGATGGTAGCATATAGCTCAAATGTTAAAAAACATTACAAACGAAGCCCATTAATTCTGTCTGTAGGAAATGACAAATTGTTGAGACAGAGGAAGAAAAACCACAACAATGTTGGAATGGTCATAGGGGATTAGAATTCCACCCAACTCAGGGAGTTCGACAAGGAGACCCGCTTTCACCTAAATAAAAAATCTATTTATTTTGTGTTTGAACTTTCTACCCGTTTATTACTTGTGAAAAAATGTACCCTCTACATATTTCACCTAAGATTACTGGTATTAGTCATCTATCTTTGCGGATGATATTCTTTTCTTCGGCTGAGCTACGACTGCTAACACACAAAATCTAAATGACATCATTAAAATGTTATGTTATCAGTGTGGACAATCTATTAATACGAAAAAAATCTTGTATTTGCTATTCCAAAAATACCCCTAGGTTAATTAAAATTCAATGTGCTCAAATTATGGATATTCCTATGAAAGATAGTCTTGGTAGTTATTTAGGTATTCATTTACTCCCCAATGGGGGATTCACTCGAGATTTTCAATTTTTAATAGACAAGGTTTTTCTTAACAAAAAAAAATAGACAAGGTTTTGATAAAACTGAGTTTCTGAAAAACTAATTTTCTGACTATAGCGGGACGCAATATTTTGGCAAAATATAGTCTCTCTACAATTGCTTAAATATACTATGCGTCGACTAAACTCCTGTTAACTGTCACAAACCAACTAGATAAAATCCAACGTTACTTTCTTTGGATTTCCAAAATTCATGGTGCTGATTAGGATAAGGTTACGCGTACTACAACCAATGGAGGTTGTGTATTAAGAATACGACTTTAAATAACAAGTGCGACCTGACACATACATTTCCTAATGGGCTTGGGTTGTGATATTTTTACTTTTTTGGGCTATCTGTTGCCCGCACAGCTTCTACCACTCTTGCCTAAATTATGTAAGGCCCAATAAAAAATAAATACAAGCTTGTTTGCCACAAAAAAAAAAAAAAAAAAAAAAAAAAAAAAAAAAACAAACCAAGGGAAACTTCTTTCATAGCAGACAAGTCTCCATGTCTAGTCATTTCATGCAAACACCTAACTCCGTTCACACTTTCTCTCTCTAGAAAGGTAGCACCTTGAACTCGATCTGACCATTGGTTTTACTCTCTGCTTTTTCTAGGGTTTTTCTCTCTCGTCTCTATTCTACTTCCTTCCAACGCCTTCGCAACGCCCCATCAACTTAATTTTATGGATTCTTTTCTTTTGTAGGGACTAGATGAAATCCATGGCGACGAACGACGGCGAGAGAGGAAGCGGTGTGGCGGCGTCCATGTTTGGCGAGGATGAGATGAGAGGTATGGATGGGTTCAAAATCGGCGGCGATGATCATGTGGAGGTGAAATGTGAGTGTAGCAGCCGTATGTACCGTGATACTCTTGGACGCAGGGATGTACCTAGAAATACTTTGTAAATAGTCTCAGAGCTAGAGGGGGCCAGGATTACAAAAGTGTGATGTATGGGATTATTTCCCATTACAATACTACTTCTAAAGCAAAACCCGGGGAAGGGGGTATGGCCCATGCTTCCATACCTTTAGTTTTGTCCCTGCTTGGACGGCTTAGGGTTTTCCTCAATGGTGGTGTTCAGATCAGCTGCAACTGCAAGTCTTTAGTCAGCGAAGTCTCTCTCTCTCTCTCTCCCTCTCTTTCCTGTGAAACATGCAAAAACTGTTAAATAGAGACCGTCTTAGAGATTCTGATACATTTGTATAGATTGCCTCTGAGAGACCATTTGATAGAATGTCCACAGTCAATAAACTGAATGTCCCGCCAAGTTTAGTGCATGTTCAGCTGTTGGGACTTTGGGCTCCCGGTACCTTTGGTGTGTGTTTCGAGCCATTCAAATAGAGTGAAAGACACGATACTGTTCACAATGATTGTTTTTAAAGTTTTATATATATATATATATATATATATATATATATATATATATGGACACCCTTATAGCAGAGTATTTTTTAGTGCTCCAAAAGAGCCTCACGTAGTGCTCTACAACCAATGGGTATGCGACCACCGCTTATAATGTGTATAAGTGGTGAACTGTGATTGGAGTTAGAGCACCACGTGGTGCTCTTTTGGAGCACTAAAAAAATTCTCCATATAGCAGATATGTGAGAGAGAGAGGAAACCGTTTTTACTTATGTTTTTGCATTAACATTTAGGTTTGTAAAATCTAGCCCTACTGGAAAAAAGTCATTTGATCCGCCCCTGCAGTCTCAACCATGAGAGAGCTCGCTCTTCATTTGTGAGATTGTAGACTTTAGTTGATGGCATTGTCTTTGTTCTCTCATTGTTTTCTTATGGAAGTTGCAATCCTTTTGATTTTTAGTTTTAGTCTCACTTCTCTATGTATCGGAATCGTACCTCCAATATTTCCTCTAAATTGTTGGACGTTATCTTACCTAGCAAAATGGGAATGAACTAAAGACTTAAGAGCCCGTTTGGTAATGCTTCTGCTTTCTAAAATGCTGCTTTTCGGATCTAAAATCAGCTTTTATGTGTTTGGTAAATTTATTTTTCCTGATTTCTAGAAAGCATTTGTTTTCCCGCAGCAACTTCAAAAAAGCAGCGGAGGGATTGCTTTTCAGAACCTGCTTTTCGATATATGTATTTTTGACAATCTTATTCGTCAATAAATATCAATAATTATATATTTTAATAACACTATTAATTATTTCATGCATGATATTGTCATTTCAACAGTAACAGCAACTCTAAAGCACTAATTACCAAACACAAAATTTCAAAAGTGCTTTCCCGCGGCAACTTATATACGGAATTTACCAAACCCGTTTCGGGAAGATTTTCACAACAGCTTTCTCACAGTACTTTCTAGACAGCATCTTTCTAAAATGCCCCAATATTACCAAACTAGCCCTCAATGTAGTTTATGTATTGATTAATGTTGTGTTTGATTGTTCTGAGCTAATTTAATGCTAACACTAAATACAGAAAAGATAATGTTTAATATCTTAAATTGAGCATGCCTTATATATGAGAGGAGTAACTGAATTGGAATATTAGCTTCTTAATATTGGATTACGAGCTATCAAAACAAAGCAGAGTATTAGTTAGATCTAGGTAAGTCAATTGGGAACGATGTCGTGTTATAGAAAGCATCTGTGCCGAAAGTGCTTTGAGAAAGTCGTTGTAAGAATCTATTTCAAAAGTGTTTGGAATATCTTAAAATGTTAATGTGATTTGATTATCTTTAGAATGGTTGTAAGTGTCGAAATGATAATACTCTGATATGATAGATTTTTGTTGCAACTAGATAGATAATTATTAAATTTATTGGTATGGCATTGATAACAAAGTCTATTAATAAATAACAAAAAAGAGGTCCAAAAAAGCAACTCTTCCAATAATTCCCAAAAAATACGGTGGGAAAGCATTTACTGTCCAGAAAACATATAATTAAAAATTTAACAAACACATGATCAAACACATGAACAATTGCTTTTGACATAAAAGCAATGTTCTAGAAATCGTTACTAAATGGACCATCAATCATATTTAACTAATCTAGTCCAATCTAGTTCAATTTAACTAGTCCAAAAAAATCAAAGGAGCTCAATGCCTGTCTCAAATGAGGCAGATGCACTTCATAACAAGTGTTAAACAGGTCATGACAAGATTCATCCAGGCAATCAAATCATGATATCAACAACACCAGCTAATCACAAGAACAGGTATTCAACCCATGATATCAACATACATACAAGTGTATACTCCCTCCGTTCCTCTAGTTAATCACATTAACAGGTATTCAACCAATGATATAAAAAATACCAGGTTATCACAAGAACATGTAATCAGATCATGCTATGAACATCACCAGGTAATGACCAAACCTGATCAAGAAGCACATGAACAGGTATTCAACCCACAAACAGAAATAGTAAAAATAAAGAGAGGGTTAGGGCTTGGCTCACATCCCTTGAAACGGTTTGCCTCATACGGATCGGTTCATCTTTCCCTTTATTGGGGAATACCTAGTTCACAAGATCTTCATCGTCAGAATCTGCGACTGTCTGCATCTCCGGATCAACCATCGTCGCCGCCACGGTTGGGGAACCATACGAAACAACATCGAAACGAAGAGCGCAACCAATTTATAGAACGCATATCGTTCTTCTTCAAAACATGTCTCTTCACTCCATCCAACAAACCGATCGAGATCGGTTTCGTCTAAGTCCATCACACCAGATCCACCACAGTCACCGCCGTATCCATGTATTTCTGGGCTGGTGAGTTGTGCGAATAAATTGATCCACCCAATACAACCGCCTATTGCGGTCACCGCCGTATCCATGTATTTCTGGGCTGGTGAGTTGTGCGAATAAATTGATCCACCCAATACAACCGCCTATTGCGGTGAATTGATAGGGTTTCAAAGATCGGCCGAAACCCTATAGAGACATAACGATAAGAGAGGGAGAGAGAGGGAGAGAGAGAGAGATTAGAGTGAATCGGGGAAGAAAAATGGTCTCGGTTAGATTTTGATTTACATTAGGTTTTTTTGTTAGGTGGGGGTGGTTGGGCTGGTGGAGTGAATTAAGCATGGGCTGATTAGTTTAGGTTAATTTGTACTTGATAATAAACTGATTAGGTAAGCCTAATTAAAATTGGGTGTCACTGTTTTCTTATTGAGGGTATGATGGTATTTTAGGTGATAGTAAGTTTCTATTTTTGGAAAGATTGAAGAAACTGGAGGAAGGCCTAAAAAGGAAAGTTTGGAGAATCTAGAGGTACGGAGGGAGTACATTTTTGTTTCTTTATTTCATTAGTATTCACAATCTTTAGGATGTAGATGCATATTTGTCACCCATAGAGTAATAGTGTGCAAACCACATTAAATATATAAATTAACATGAGCAAGTTGTGATCGAAAAATTAGTACTTGCAAATTTGGAACTACGATCAGATAAATATTCACTCAAATGGCAATTGAGTAGCTTTCCTTAAATTCTTTCAAAACTAATTTTAGAAACTTCAAAACGGATCTGGATCCTCTCCTGTCCAGATTTGGTCCAGTCCTAATCAGGACCGTCCATCTTTTTTAGTGATTATCATCAAATCAACCTTAACTAATCATCCCATTAACCTTGGTTTATATATAGTACGACACTGTTAAGGTAATGTTTACCAAATACAGAATGTACAATGCATTTTTCCACCGCAGGTTATATATGAAATTTACCAAACACTTTTGAAATAGATTCCTACAACAACTTTCTCAAAACACTTCCGGCACATATGCTTTCTATAACACCACATCGTTCCCAATTGGTTTACCTAGATCTAACTAATACTATGTTTTGTTTTGACAGATCGTAATCCAATATTAAGTTGCAAATAGTCCAATTATATAAGGCACGTGCAATTTAAGATATTAAACATTATCTTTTCAGTATTTATTATTGGCATTAAATTAGTTCTAAACAAGGAAAGGAAAAGCTTGAGCTTGACCCAACCGTGAATTTACCAGTGGAGACAAGGGAACGAACACGACCAATAGAAGCATGACCCAACCGTGAATGCCACAAGTGAAGAGAAGATTATACCGGATATGTGGCTGCAGCAACTGAAGAGGTCGCTGGGAGACTGGGGCTTGTGAGTTGGAATAATCGCCCAACTTTAAGACCAAAGCCAAGTGTCTTTCCGCTTTCAGGATCCTGCACACGACACCCACTGGAGGAAAATATAACATCCAAGCCAAGTTCACATATTTTTCCAACAGATACAAGATTGAGAGCAAGATCTGGAACTAAAAAAGTATTAGGAAGTGATAGATTATCTTGTGAATATCTCCAGTATGAGTGACGCGCATACGAGAACCATCAGCAGTATGAATAGTCGGAGTAATACAACTATTAAGTTGAGAACAAAATATCTCAGGATTAGATGTCATATGATTGCAACATCCTGAGTCAAAATACCAAGCGTCATTACCTGAGGTAGCAGACAGAGAAGTAGGTTGAGTCTTCTCACGAGCAGTACCAAGGATGCCCTTGAGCAAAATGGCCAATCTGGACAGTGATGAAGCATCAAGAGACGATGAAGGAGGATCCAATTGCAATGGTGGACCTGGTTTGGACCGAAATCGAGGATTCTCAGGGCATTGAGACAAGTAGTGCTCAGGCTGCTTCTGTCCACAAAAACGACAATGACGAATCGGGCAATATAGGAGTCTATGCTCATTCCCATGATAAAATGAGCAATACGCCTCCAAGACATTCAATACAGACTGAGAAGCATCCAATCCATCAATTTTGATAAATCAACAACCCAATAACGTGAAAGAAGATCAATAACACGGGTAAAATACCCCCAAAATTGTGAGAAACGGTAACTAGCAGTCCGAATCTCGCAAAACGGAGCCCGTAAAGAGCACCTGAATGTCGAAAAACCTTGGGAACCGGTATAATCTGGTCCAAATCCGAAGCGAAATGAGTCGAAACGATCGAACAGAGGCTGGAACGGCTCAGGAACACAAAACGGCGGCTGAAAAGGCTTAGGAACACGAAACGGCGGCTGAAAAGGCTTAGGAACACGAAACGGCGGCTGGAACACGAAACGGCGGCTCGTGCGGAAGCCTCGGCTCACGCGGAAGCCGACGGCGCAGAATCGAGCCGACGGCGCACACGGAAGCCGACGACGCCGAAACGAGCCGGTAGTAAGCCGAACGCGCGCTGGAGTGACTCGGGACGTTAGGCGCGTGGCTTAAGGCGGTCGGCGCAGCGGTGGACTTTGGCGGCGCTTCTGAGGTCCGTTTTCTGCAAAATTTTCGCGATCTTGCTCGGAAATGGATTCTGAGTCGATTGGTGTGGTCAAATTTACTGATCGACGATCGGATGACGGTCGAACGAAGGAACAGTCCGTGAGTTGTTACTCCTGGACAAAAAAAAAGAACGAAACCCACGATGAACAAGAAACCCTCGAAAAAGAACGAACCCTAGAACCGTATTGGCTCTGATACCATGTTAGAATTAGAAGCGGAAGCGAAAGATCGTATATTTGAACATCAAGTTAAACAATGTACAAAGGGTCCTATATATATAAACTATACAATGGGTAACATATATGCTAAAGCAATGTGGAACATATATCATAACATTCACAAAACCCGATTGTTCAAATTCGAGATCGATTCTTCTAAAAGAAAAAGAATTGATAGAGAGAGGAGATTATGTGTTGGGTTTCACATGCAACTTGACTTATTCTAAGGAGATAGGCTCATTTCAAAAGAGATCAGAGAGAGAGAGATGAGTTTTGGACTTCACGAATACCATAAGAATCACCAAATCTAAAGTCATGAAAATGACTCTTGATAGGGTTAGTAACAACATGACTCTTGATAGGGTTATTAACAACTCCAGAGAGAGAGAGAAAGGTTTCCCATGGCTCCAGAGCCTTCTCGGTCAAAATTCGAGCCAAGCTTGAACGCCTTAAGTTCTACTAATAGTTATAGGACTCTTATGTAAATAATTAGAGGACTAGTTGTATACTTTAGCATTGTATTTTACCTATTTAAGGGTGTAAATCATCAATTAAAAGTACGGAAGATTTCTCCCACTTACATGGTATCAGAGCCCTAGCCCTCTGATCCTCCTTCCCGTCGCGCCGGCCTCACGCCACCGAACACAGCGGTATCGTCCTCCCTCACAGACGAACGCCGCCCTCCTTACCTCTGATTCCTCCAACCGTACCCCTAATTGCGACGTCATCTCTTTCCCACCGTCGTCGTCGTCCACGTTGCTGGGGTCATTTTTGAAGTCCACCTCTGCTTCCGCTTCTCAATCGTCCACCTCTGTGCCCTAATCGACGAACTCATCGCCACCAGAATCGCCGGGCCTCTTCCCCGTTCTATTCCCCTCTACTCTGCCGTTGATTTCATCGCTGGTCTATCTCGCGTCGTTGATTTCCCCGCTGCTCAAGCGGTTCAAATCGTTGAACCGTGCTTCCTCTCCTACGAAGGGTCTTGGGAATCGGTCTTCAGGTCGGTTTCAGCGAAGAGAGCGAACAATTTCTTAACTTCTGGCTTCATCTTTGCTTCATCTGTGGTTTGCAAATAGCAACCAGTGGTTGTGGGGCGTGATATTTGACCATTGTATTTTTTTATTAGTAAACACTTTGTTTCTGTTTGCCCAGGGGGCTTGTGGGTCGGTTTATTCACTTGTCCACTTGGTGTGCAGATTACTTTGGGTGAAATCAATTTTAGTTGATTAAAAAAAATAAAAAACCAGTAACCTTCCCAGCGCCGTAGCTCGGCTCAGCTTGGCTAGTCACCCATTTTCAGCTCCTTTTTTACTTGATTTTGGCTTCTGTCTCTGTTTCAAATGGCTCCTTCAACATTACCACCAACCAAACAATCAAAGAGTGGTCAGGGAAATGGTTGGCGTCGTCGTCAGTCTAGCTGCAAAGGATACAATCAGACTCAGCAATACTCCCAACAGTATCTTGCACCACCTGCCTCTCCTCACGGCAATTGGGTGTGGTGTCCTGCCCCATCGTCCCCGACTGTTCAGTCGGGCCCATATCCCCCGACACCGGGTTGGACACAGTCGGGACCCTCTCAGCCTACAGTTACGTCAGGTATTCTTGGTCCAGGACCTTCTCTGCCGGGCCTCACAGTCGCTTATGCCTACCCGCCTGCTACTGATTTGGGATCTCAGTTCTCTGGCATGACACTCAATGTTCCGAATCAGACTTGGTATCTTGATTTCAGCGCATCTGCTCATCTCACTCCGCAGTCAGGTATACTCTCCTCTCTCTCGTCATCTTGTCCTTTTCCTAACATACTTGTGGGAAACGGCTCTAGCATTCCAGTGAAAGGATCTGGCAATCATACCCTTACCAACTCCCGTTCCCTTCACCTTAGAAATGTCTTACTCACCCAAAACGTTATCAAAAATCTAGTTTATGTTCGTCAATTCACTACTGACAACAATGTTTCCGTTGAGTTTGACCCTTTTGGTTTTTCTGTAAAGGACCCCCAATCGGGAGCTCTTTTACAGAGGAGCAACAGTTCGGGTGATCTCTATCCATTCCAGTCTGTCCCACCACCGTCGTCCGATGTCTCTTTGGCTGCCTTTCCTGCTTCCGTTTGGCACAACCGCCTTGGTCATCCCGGGCATCTAGTTTTAGATTCGCTTCGTAGTAGTCATTTCATTTCTTGTAGTAGGCATAATTCAGAAGCTCTTTGTCATGCTTGTCAAATTAGTAAACACGTGCGTTTGCCCTTTTCACCATCTACTTCTTCTACTTCTAGTCCATTTGACATTGTTCACAGTGATCTATGGACATCTCCGGTCTTAAGCAAATCGCACTACAAATACTACCTACTACTATTAGATGACTATACCCATTTTGTCTGGGTTGTCCCACTTAAACAGAAAAGCGAAGCGATATCAAAATTTAAACAATTCACTACCTTCGTACAAACTCAATTTGAGCGACCCATCAAAACTTTTCAATGTGAGCTTGGTGGAGAATTCGATAATGGCTCTTTTCACTCTCACGCCATTAATCATGGACTTGTCTTCCGGTTTGCGTGTCCTCAGACGTCATCTCAAAATGGCAAAGTTGAACGCATGATTCGTCGAATCAATGACATCAGTCGTGCCCTCCTAGCTCAGGCCTCCCTTCCAGCCTCTTTCTGGGTTGAGTCTCTTCTGACTGCTGTCTACCTTCATAACATTCTTCCCACCAAAGTCCTTGGCAACAATATTCCTACTGTTGCCCTCTACCATCGCTCACCATCCTATGAGCATCTCCGCACGTTCGGCTGCTTGTGTTACCCGAACCTCTCTGCCACCTCACCTCACAAGCTTGCACCACGATTTGTTCAATGTGTCTTTCTGGGGTACCCTCTTAATCATTGTGGGTACAGGTGTCTAGAATTGAGTACTGGTCGGGTTCACACTTCCCGTCATGTCACCTTTGATGAGACGGTGTTTCTTTTATCCACTACAGGGTCTGTGTCTCCCTCTGTTCACAGGACGTCTGATCCCGGTGACAGTCTTCCGTCTTCCCTTTTCACTCATCGTGCTCATAACCCTGTGGCACACACACCCTCACCCACCCCTTCTAGGGCATCTACATCACCACCCGCACCTACTAGGGCACCCACACATCTTTCCCCGTCCAGGACCCTTGTGGAACATTTTCCTCAGCATTACGTCCGTCGGTCTGTGTCCACTCACCCTCCTACTATACCCTATGTGCCTGTGTTACCTGACCCCCCTCAGTCACCCACACCGAGCCCAATGGCCACTTCTCCTCCCCATCTCTCTCCTCAGATGACTACCAGATCCATGCATGGCATAGTTAAACCAGTCACCCGTCTCACTTTAGCGGCCCAGCCACCAGACCCATCTCGCCCCTTCCCAAATCCCCCATCCTAGCCTTGTCGGATCCTCACTGGAAAGCGGCCATGGATGATGAGTTTGGAGCTATGGTTACGAACCACACTTGGGATCTGGTTCCTCGCCCGGCAGGGGCTAATGTTCTGCAATCTATGTGGCTCTTTCGCCACAAGTTTCGCGCTGATGGTAGTCTGCAGCGCTATAAGGCGCGATTGGTAGCTAATGGGAAGTCCCAGATGGTTGGGATTGATTGTGAGGAGACTTTCAGCTCGGTTGTCAAACCGACCACCATCCGTACAGTTCTCAGCATTGCCGTCACGCGCTCTTGGCCTATCCGTCAGCTGGATGTCAAGAACGCTTTTCTTCATGGTGATCTCTCTGAGACGGTATACATGCATCAGCCCCCTGGCTACCGTGTCACGCGTCATCCTGACTTTGTTTCCCGGCTACGCAAATCCTTATATGGTCTGAAGCAGGCTCCCCGTGCTTGGTTTCAGCGATTTGCCACCGTCCTCACACAAACCATTGGTTTCTCTGGTTGCTCCTGCGATGAGTCTCTCTTCGTCTACAGTCGTGGCTCGGACATCGTCTACCTCCTGCTCTATGTGGATGATATCGTCATCACTGGTTCGTCTCCGGTTGTCTTGGATCAGATTATCTCCCAGCTCTCTGGAGAGTTTGCTATGACGGACCTGGGCCATCTGCATCATTTTCTGGGCATCGCTGTCACCCGTGATTCGTCAGGCCTGTTCCTGTCTCAGCATCAGTATGCGACCGAGATTCTTCGTCGTGCCTCTATGTCGACCTGTAAGTCTACTGCCACCCCTGTTGAGGTCGGGAGTAAACTCACAGCCACATCTAGCCCACCGGTTGCTAATCCTACACTATACCGCAGCCTTGCTGGGGCCTTGCAGTACCTCACGTTCACTCGACAAGACATCCTGTTTGCCGTTCAGCAGGTATGTCTCTTCATGCACGATCCCCGTGAGCCGCACTTTCATGCCCTGAAGCGTATCTTGCGCTACATCAGTGGGACACTAGAGTATGGTCTTCGGCTCTCTGCCTCTGCTGCTGATTCCCTCACCGCCTACACTGACGCAGATTGGGCTGGTTGTTCGGACACGCGCCGCTCCACTTCTGGTCACTGTGTCTTCTATGGAGACAATCTTCTGAGTTGGTCGTCCAAGCGACAGGCCACGGTATCTCGTTCTAGTGCTGAGGCTGAGTATCGCGGTGTTGCTAACGCCGTCTCCGAACTCTGCTGGGTTCGGAATTTGCTTCTTCAGCTTCGTGTTGCCCCGCCTCGGGCCACCGTCGTGTATTGCGACAATGTGAGTGCTGTCTATCTCTCTGGTAATCCTGTTCAGCATCAGCGCACTAAGCATGTTGAGATTGATCTCCACTTCGTTCGTGAGAAGGTTCGTTTGGGTCAGCTTCGCGTGTTGCACATTCCAGCAGATTATCAGTACGTCGACATCTTCACCAAGGGTCTTCCTCGGCCCTTGTTCCAGCTCTTCCGTTCTAGTCTCAGTGTTGGCACGCCTACAGTTTCGACTGCGGGGGAGTAATAGTTATAGGACTCTTATGTAAATAATTAGAGGACTAGTTGTATAATTTAGCATTGTATTTTACCTATTTAAGGGTGTAAATAATCAATGAAAAGTACGGAAGATTTCTCCCACTTACATCTACTTGACATGACTTTACAACACCACAAAATAATTATAAAAAATACATCGTTTTGCTATTCAAACACCGGGTCAAATTGACCCCGTTACTGATGAAAAGGTCAAACCAAAAAGAAAGAACGAAAACAAATGTAATACATGTTTTGTGAAAGCATAAGTGATCTAATGTTTAAGATTGATTTTAACTGATGGCTTTAAGGGAGAAAAAATTGACACCAATTGTAATTGCATAGTTGAGTATCAACTTTATGAAAAAATCAAATCAGCGTGCATAATGTTTAGAAAGTTTGTTGTCGTATGCCTTTATTTTTTTCATAAAGTGACAGTCATGAGTCATCTACATAAATTTGTGAAAAAACTAAGATACGGCATAAACTTTCTAAACGCTATCCATGTTTGGATGAGATAAATTATTGAATTGATTATTAAAGGAGTTATTGAAGTAAAGAAAGACAAATACACCACCTCATCTATACCACTCATTCAATAATTTATCTAATACTCTATTACATCTCTAAACATGCTCTATAATACGACTCATAAATTTATGAAAATTACGAAATAACCCACAAACGTCATAAATATTATGATATGACACACACATTGGTAGTTTGATTCAGGAACTTGTCCATTACAACTGAAACGTTCAAGTCTATTTTATGATTCCTGACAGTACAGACCGAAAAAACAAACCTGCTCGAAACGATAACGATACACTGATGCAAGCCGCAAAAAAAGGTGTGCATACACAAAAGAACGCGGTACATGCTGCGACTGTCTCATCCTTCATCATCTTTCACTCTTCGTACTCACTCTGCCACACATAAATCAGAAAGTTAGGTTAAAGACATAAAGCTCCCCCGTGAAGGAAGTAGGTAAATTTGGTAACTTTCTCTAAACCTGAGAAAGTTCAGATGATTGCGGTTTGAACGACAATGGCTTAAGAATTCACCTCAGAATCGTCCTCGGTATCAGAAGTCAGAGAGTCCTCAGAATCTTCCCCGGTCCCAGAAGACGAGAAGTCCACATCAGACTCTTCCTCGGTCTCAGAAGTCTCCTCAACTTTGCAATTAGTCTTTTGCTTCGAGTTAGCAGCCTCATGGAAACGTTTTTGACAGTTTTTATCTGGTGCAGTCAGATTGTTTTCGATCAGTCGCACCTGTACCTGTACCTTCCAAAAGGATGAATAAAGTCAAAATGGGACATGATTTAAAATTATCAGAAAACTCATTAGTTGATTCATAAATCGACACATCCCTACTAGGGTTCACCATTGTCCTAATAGGAAATTTAAAAAATATTTTTTCGGTATTATTACTTTTATAACATGGGAACCCGAATCCACTACCATTCAAATGTGCAATGGCTAAACCTCTGCCCTAGTGCAGTGCAGTAGACTGCAAACCACACCACACCAGACAGGTAGACCAGTCTAAGCCCGCCTCATAGGCTTGCAGCATTAACCTTTCACTTAAGTTGCAACCTTAAAAGGAAATGATCCTAAACTAGGAAATCATCGCAACTTACAGTGTTTATCCCTGTCCTCTTCACGTACTCCCACCTCTCCTTGATGTGCTTGTTGCACCAAAATCTTAGTCGATGTGGTACCAACAGATCATCGGAACCCGGAGGAGTATCTGCACCCTCAGGGATGAACCGTTCCATGTAGAATAACTGAAAAAGGAAAGAGTTCAAATTAGTAAATTAATACGGAAGTTCATTACAAGAAACATAAATTAATTGTAATTATGACTGAGCACAAGGCATAAAAATAAACTAAACTAAACTAAAATAAAATTAAAAAATTAAAATAAAATAAAATACATTTAAAAAAAAAAGTTGAGCAAAAGTACCATGGGAACCAGGATGCATCCTGAAACTGAGTACTGCTGTCCTCTTTTCACCCTCTTGAGGGAGTTGCAGAAGTAGTCATATATCATCCGTGCCCAGTTCACCTTCCTGAGCTTATCAAGGTTCATCACCAAAGGCACCAATGTGGACCTAATACCAGGTTGAGAGCACGGCATGCAGAAAAGCCCCAAAAGTAGAAGAGTTATCCTCCTCTGGAACTCCTCTCCTGCATCTCTCTCCTTTATATCAGAGAAATACACCATGAAATCTCCAATAGATGTGTTTTTATGCTCCTTTAACCCAAGTGCAATAACCATCTCTTGCACTTCCCTGTTGGATTCAGTCACCTCCAGAACCTGTCCCTTGCACCTCACACCCAGAAGCTTACCTACTTCATCAACATCCAGAGTCAGCGTCTTCCCATGAGCGGTCAGTGTTTTCTCAAAGGGATCGAAGGCTTCAGCGATGAACTTTGCGAAGTCTTTTCTGATGATTGTGGTCTGAAGGTTAAGTAATCCTCCGAGTTTGAGTTTGCGAACTGCATTCCTCTGATCAGGTGTCAAGCTATTCATCACTTTCTTCACTGTGTAAAGAGACACACGCGATCTGAATTTGCTGCCTAAAGCACTTCTGTATTCTGATCCTGTGTTATTCTGTTGAGCAGATTTAGCAGCATCTGACCACACCTTTTTGGGTACTTCCTGCACGTCTGGAACTTCTTTTTGAGCTTCTTTACCCTCATTATTATTCCTGTGACACAACATGTTATTACAATGAACTGAAACATCTGAAATTAGAATGTGCACCTTGTTATGATCGCTGATATTAGAATGTCTGAATACATGTTAGGGCATGTTTGGTATCAACTGAAAATCTGAAAAATCGGCTCAAAAGAATTTGGGTGAAAAATGCAGCTGAACTGACAATCAAAATCCGTTTGGTATAAGATGGAACTGTATGTATTAATTTGAAAACACTCACTTATAAATGAACTATGATCAATCTAGTGTCAAAAAACGCATTGAAATTATTTTTCTGATATTTTCAGCCGCATTATCCCCAATTTTGGAGATTCTACAATTGCACTAAGATTATTTTAATCTGCAGGTTTTCAGCTTATAATATTATGTCATAACAAACGGAATTAAATTAAAAGGACTGATTTTAATCGAAATATATTAAAATCCAGGTTCCCAAAATAGGCACTTGGCACATTTTCTTGTACTAGCCTAAACCATCTATTAGTAATAACAAGGAATATCAAAAGAAAATATTTAGATGTATGAAGAAAATCTTACGAATCCTGAAGATATTCACTCTCTTCTGATTGATCAAACTCCTGGCCGGGCTCTTCTTCTGAACTTTCTATCTCTTCGGGGACGACTTCTTCTTTTACTTTGCGCAGACAAAATGGCATCTTCAGGACATCGAGGATGCGAAAAGGAGGATTCTGAAGATGGTTTAGTGGACGAGTTTCTACAGAATCTGTAATGGGAGGATTCTGCTCAATCTCTGGTGGATTCTGTTCAATCTCTGGTGGATCCACCACGCAAGATGCAGGCACATTCTGTTTTGAATTCACCCTGCAAAACATTGACGAAAATTGTTCAACATCTCCGACAAAGTGGAGATTCAGCACAATAATTGTCCAAAAACCACTTGCCGATGTGCCCAAGAGGCCCAGTGCCCCTCTCTCACACCTTCGCCACATAGGTGTCCACATGTACAAAAACTCTAAACACACTCATAGTGAACAGTCCCGACGGGTGGAAATACACACCAAAAAGTAGGTGAGCACTGACACTGTTACGGGCGGAGTCTCTTGGGGGGCAAGGGGGTCACATGTCCCCCACAAAAAGTTTCTAATAAATGCAAATACTCCCCCCCCCCTTTGGCTAATATTTTAAATTGTGCCCACTACATAGTAAGTTCGTGTCACTATGTACGCCCCCCTAACTGTAAGTACCTCCCCCTTATGCTGCTATTTTAAAATTGTGCTCCTAAAAGTATAAGACAACTTTCTAATAACTACAAATACCTCCCTCTTGCAATATTTTGTTCAGTATCTTGTTTTCTTTAGATGAGCATCATAATTTACTAGCTTAGTGGGAATATATAATCGAAAAATTCTAAATTATGCCCCCCTCACTGGCCGGGTGAACATGTTATTGCACTAGTTTTCAAGTTCTAACACTAACGCAAATCCTACACATGCCATCATCGACAAAGAAGCATTTATGGATACACAAACATCTAAAGTTATAATATTCCATATTGTGCAGTCTAAGAACATTGTAACATTTATAGATAAGCTAAACAAAGAAGCACGCAGCATTTGTGGATAAGCAAACATTTAAAAACTAGACTCTTAACCTCTCCGGGCATCTTTTCTTAAATGGCCGAATCATAGAATATCCCAACATGCCTATTAGTAATAAAAATGAATTGTCAACAGAAAATCTTTGGATATAGAGAGGAACTTTGAAATATACCGAAGATTTGCCGACTCATTCTGTTGTGATTGCTCCAGCTCCTCATGAGCTGTCTTAATTCTTTTCCTCTTTCTGACCTCCTCACGAGGTTGACCTCGTTTTCTCTTCTCCTCTGATCGTTCCATCTCCTGAACGACCTCTTTTTCTGAACTTTCCATCTCTTGAGGGACTTTTTCTTCTTGTACTTTGAGATGACAAAATGGCATCTTCAGGACATCGAGGATGGGAAAAGGAGTCTGAAGTGGAAGAGTTTCTTCAGAATCTGTAACGGGTGGCTGCTCAATCTCTGGTGCATTCACCATGCCAGATGCAGCTACATTCTCTTTTGTATTCACCCTGAAACACGCAGATGATGGTAAATGAAATGACAGAAAATTTGAACTGTTGACACTTCTGACTAGGTATAACCAAAAAACAAAACCTAGAGAGCATCAAAACAGATTTGCATACAATGTATGGTGTTTAGACTGATGATTAATTCAGATAGTCTATATTTCCAGGACAAACCATTCATAACCACCGTTTTAACACTGAAAAACAGGGAAAGGCTTTATGCAAATTCGTAAATTGTGAGCAAGAATCAGCCTCAATAATCATTCTGATGAGTCGTTAGCAAAGTCCGAAGTAAATAAAAGTTTTAAGATGTAAGCAGTTGGCTAATTTCTCTTGTTTTCTCCTAGAAATCATGACTTCAATCTACAAATTCATATTACAAGAACCAGAAACAAAACTTACTTGTGTTGTGGCTTATCAGTACACTGAAAATTTATATCTTTCAAGGCATTATGATGATAGACTTGCTTGCTTTCTGTTCTTAAGGAACCACTTGCACTTTTCCGTGCTTGGACATAGTATTTAAGCAGCGGAGTCTTATACAGAGGAACCTTTTTCCCACCAATCTTGACCCATATACTGCTCTGCCATTTCCTTGATGATTCTCTTCCGGCGTGCTTCTCAAATTCAGAAGCGGTTAAATTGTCTAACCATTCAAAAAAAAAAAGATTAAGCACATCGGTTCACAATACTCAAACGTAAGGACTACAAGAGAAATGAACTAAATAGCAACTTAAGGAAGATTTGAAATCTCTATTAAGCAAAAGCCAATTATCGCTCACTCGTGATCCATGCCCTATATATTTAGCCCAACACTAAGTGTAAAAGAGTGCATACTAAGGCACAGAAAGAGCTGAAACAAGAGAAATGATGTGCATAATCTATCACATATCGACAAAGATTTCCACCGCCCGTGTGGGGTACTGTTCGGAAAAAAACCACACGTGTTAATTACCTAATTAATTCTTCATCAAAAAAAAATTACCTAATTAAGTCATTCAGATGATTGAGTTGACTCGCTGGGTAAGGCAACCTCCAGCAATTCAGAGGAAATATTGGGGGTACAGTTTCGATTCATAGAGAAGTGGGACTAAAATCAAAACTCAAAATGATTGCCACTTCCATAAGAAAACAATGAGAGAACAAAGACAATCTCATCGACTAAAATCAAAACTCAAAAGACAATGTCATCTAGCTCTTTCATGGCTGAGACAGGGGCAGCGGATCCAGTGGGGCTAATTAAATTTTTACAAACCTAAGTGTTAAAGTAAAAAACACAAACAATAACGGTTATTATTCAATTTGAGTGGGAGCTAAACTGCATTTAACATGCATAATGTTGGGTGAAATCATAGTTTCATAAACTTGAGTAGGCTATATATAGCCCCCACAACTGATCAAATGATGGATCCGCCCATGGCTGAGAGCATTTTCACCAGTGATGTAGTGTCTGAGCACTATCTCATTTCAGCACCAAAATTCTGGAGAAGTGCCAAGGGCACGGGTAGGGCAATTACTCCAATGTCCTCCACACTCCCCAAGGAGCTCAGTTTCCTCTCTCACACATCTGCTATATAGTAGTCCATGTATACATGAGTAATGCTATGTGGACATAATTTTAGACATAAACATAAACATAATTTCCAAATGTATATAGAAATACTAAACCCTAAGGAAAGATTGACACATAATCAAAATCACTAAAATTAAAAATTATATCTAAAATTCTGTCCAAAATTCTGTCTGTTTAGAATTATTCTATATACATAAACTTTAAAAAAATACTCACTGTGATCAGTGTCGTGCCTTTCAGTCAACTCGAAATCAAAACACACGCCAAAAAATACCGGCAGCCCAAAGTCCTGAACATGCAAACATTGAGAGAGAGAGACCTCGCTGACAAAAAGAGACGCAATTGCAGGTGATCTGAAGATCACCATTGAGGAAAACCCTAAGCCGTCCAAGAGTGTCACCGTACTCTCGGCTGCTACACCCACATTTCACCTCCACATGAAGATCATCATCGCCGCTGGTTTTAAACCCATCTATGCCTCTCACCTCCTCCTCGCCGAACATGGCCACCGCCGTGCCGCCACGCGGCCGCTTCCTCCGTTCGCCGTCGTTGGCCATGGATTTCATCTAGTCCCTACAGAAGATCAAAGGAATCCGGCAATAAAATTAAGTTGATGGGGGTGTTGCGAAGGAAGAATATGCAGGAAGTTGAAGAGAGACGAGAGAGAGAGAACAACCCTAGAAAAAGCAGAGTAAACCAATGGTCAGAGAGAGAGAGTTCAAGGTGCTACCTGTCTAGAGAGAGAAAGTGTGAACTGAGTTGGTGTTTGCATGAAATGACTAGAAATGGAGACTTGTCTGTCTTTGACAGATGTTTTCTTTGATTTTTTTTTTTCTTTTTCAAACAACTTGTATTTGGTTTTTATTATTGGGCCTTATCATTTAGCAACACTAGTACAACCTGTGATGGTAGCATATAGCCCAAATGTTAAAAAACATTACAAACGAAGCCCATTAATTCTGTGTAGGAAATGTCAAATAGTTGAGACGGAGGAAGAAGAACCACAACAATGTTGGAATGATATTTCCTCTGTTTCCACCTAGTTGATTTTTTTTACCCGTAATTTTATTACTTTCCCCCGTTGATTTGGATAGCAAAGCGATGCAACTTTCTGGTAATTTTTTCATAGTCTTGTAGAGCAAAGTTTACTCTACAACACCATGAAAAAATTACAAAATTCTTGCATCATATTGCTAATCAAATTACCGGGTCAAAGTGACTCGGTGAAGAGTGTCAAAAGTCAAACTAAGAAGAAACAGAAGAAACAGAGGAAGTAGTTATTTTACCCGGACCGGTGGTTAACCCGAAAAATATGTCGGGGCACTGGATCACTGGTCCAACCGGTGAGTTACCAGTCAGACCGGTGGGTCAATAAAAAATTATTAATAATATATTATAATATATATTTATAGTGAAATATATTAAAATTTGACATGTAATAGCTCAAATTATTACTTTTATGTGTTGTTTAACCTTTTTTTTACATTTATTCTGAATGAAATCACACAAACACTCAATAAAAATATTTAAACGAGCATTTCAATTTGTTTCTTAATGTTTAAAACTTGTAAAGCCTGGACTGGTTCAATCAAGTTAACCCGGACCGGGTCACCGGGTTAATCACAAACCCGTCTGGTTTGACTAGATTTGGCCTGATTTGACCAGGTTAGTGACATATACGAACCGCGTAGTGACCCGGACCGGTTCACCGGGTCATCGGTCGGACCGGCCGAGCTGGTCCGGGTTTAATAACTATGGTTGGAATGGTCATAGGGGAGTAGAGTTTCACCCAACTCAGGGAATTTGTCAAGGAAACCTCTTTCACCATATCTCTTCATTCTGTGTTTGAACTTTCTGTCCTTTCAAATACAATAAGCTACTACTTGTGAAAAAATGTACCCTCTACATATTTCACCTAAGACTACTGGTATTAGTCATCTATTCTTTGCGGATGACATTCTTCTCTTCGGCCGAGCTACGGCTGCTAACACACAAAACCTAAATGACATTATTAAAATGTTATGTTATTAGTCTGGACAATCTATTAATACGAGAAAATCTTGTATTTGCTATTCCAAAAATAACCCTGGGTCAATTAAAATTCAATGTGCTCAAATTATGGATATTCCTATTAAAGATAGTCTTGGTAGTTATTTAGGTGTTCCTTTACTCCCTAATGGGGGATTCACTCAAGATTTTTAATTTTTAATAGACAAGGTTTTGATAAAATTGAGTTCCTGAAAATCTAATTTCCTGTCTATAGCGAGACGCAAACTCAATATACTATGCAATCGACTAAACTTCCGTCAAATGTCACTAACCAACTAGATAAAATTCAACGTAACTTTCTTTGGATTTCCAAATTTCATGGTGCTGATTGGGAGAAGGTTACGCGTACTACAACCAATGGGGGTTGGGTATTAAGAATATGGCTTTTTTTTTAGAATAAGAATATGGCTTTTAATAACAAGTCCCACCTGACAAATCTTTGTTGGCATATTGTTAAACATTTCCTACTGACAGAATTAATGGGCTTGGGTTGTGATATTTATACCTTTTGGGGCTATCTGTTGCCCTCACAGCTTCTACTACTCTTGGCTAAATGATGTAAGGCCCAATAATTAATAAATGCAAGCTTGTTTGAAAAAAAAAATCAGGGAAAACTTCTATCAAACGGACAAGTCTCCATTTCTCGTCATTTCATGCAAACACCTAACTCTGTTCACACTTTCTCTCTCTAGAAAGGTAGCACCTTGAACTCGATCTGTCCATTGGGTTTACTCTCTGCTTTTTCTAGGGTTTTCTCTCTCGTCTCTCTTCTACTTCCTTCCAACGCCTTCGCAATGTCCCATCAACTTAGTTTTATGGATTCCTTTCTTATGTAGGGACTCGATGAAATCCATGGCGGCGAACGAGTCCGAGAGAGGAAGCGCCGCGGCGGCCATGTTTGGCGAGGAGGAGGTGAGAGATATGGATGGGTTCAAAATCGGCGACGATGATCATGTGGAGGTGAAATGTGGGTGTAGCAGCCGCATGTACCGTGATACTCTTGGATGCAAGGACGTACCTAGAAATACTTTATAGGGGGTAAAGGTAAATATTCTCAGAGCTAGAGGGGGGCAGGATTACAAAAGTGTGATATATGGGATTATTTTCCATTAGGGCATCTCCAACCCATGTCATTGTCCCCCTCCCCTCACCTCTCCCTCTCCATCCCCCTCCTCTCACGAGCCCACCATTCCCCCCCTCCCCCTCCACCTCCCCCTCCCCTTCCGCCAAACTACTAATCATCTCCAACCCATTCCTTTCCCCCACCCAACAAAATTAATTTTAATATATATTTAATAATTTAATAATAATTTTGACGCTATTTTAATCATATTTTCAATTATTTAATAATAGTTAAATGTATAAAAATAAAATTTATTATACTTTCAACAAAATAAGATAACATTTCAAAAAAACAAAGAAAACAAAATAAGATAACGAGCATTTTTCGTAAATATACTTTTCAACAATGGTGAATACATCATTAATTTTTATAAATAATAAAAAAATGTATCAATCATAATAAAAATACATGATATAATCATAAAATATTACTAAGTATAATTAATAATATACAATATTAAATTAATTAACCAATTCATGTAGGGGGAAGGGGAGGGGATGCCCATAGGGAAATCTCCCCTATCCATCCCACACCCAAGGCAAAATTTATCCCCACAACACCCCTTCCCCCTCCCCCTTCCCCCATGGGGTTGGACATGAACCTTATTTTTATACGATTTTTTCCCTCCCGCTCCCCCCATAGGGTTGGTGATGCCCTTACAATACTTCTTCTAAAGCAAAATCGGGGTGGGGGCATTGTAACACCCCTTATTTCCCTGAATATTTTTGACGTATTTTTTGTAAAGTTTAATCAGTTATTTTCGAAAATATATAGTTAATGGGGAGGCAGTTGTAATTTTGGAGAATATTAAATAGTTGATGTGGGGGTATTATTTGTCTTTTACAAAACTTTTAGTACGTATACTTGTATTTTGTTTTTATCCTATACATATTATTATTAAGTATTTATACTCTCTACCTACACGTATTTGTACCGTAAGCGTACAATGTATATCACATCGTATTTTTATACTATATTTATACTATTACAATAACTTTAATAATAATAATAATAATAATAATAATAATAATAATAATAATAATAATAATAATAATAATAATAATAATAATGTTAAAATATTGTTTTGTTTTCCCATTCCCCAACTCTCTCCCACTCCCCTAGATTTTCTTTCTCTCTCTCACTCTCTCTCCCCGTCACCCTCTCTCTCTCTCTCTCCTCCCCCTTCCTCTATTTCTCCTTCTCTTCTTCCTTCGGCAGACCCAACCCCGAGATCCCCCCAACACACCACCTTGTGGAAAGAGCGAATAAACTATCGATCATCTATTTAAGATATGCAAATCATCGAGACAAGCGATATGTTCGTGGAACAAATTCCTCGAAACAAGACCCTCCTCAACCTCTCTGTGGATCGAAGATATACTCTCAACTCAAAGATGGGTAACACTATTGAGGTCACTATGGGCTCATAGAAACAAGTTTCGATCCAAAGGGGCGAATGCAACTGTGACGACCCCGTCACACTTTTATTATAAAAACTATCTATTTACGATAAACATCTCTGTTTATTGTCAACCCGTCTGACACTTTCAGACGTTTCAAAGCTCACCCAGCAGGACACACAGTCCTATTAAACAACATTTTCAATAATATTTCTGAAAATCTGGTACGTGACTGAATTAACTAAAAAGTTACACAAACTGGTCAAAAATGACAGTTTTTATAAATATCTGACCCAAAATTATAATTTACAACAAACAGGTAAAAATTGCTAAAAACAACATAGTTAACTAAAAATACAAATTTTAGCAATTACTCCGCGATCCAGTCGCGCTCTGGCTCAACCTATAAAACAGAGGGGTGTGCCAAAATAGCCCAGTAGGTACCGCCTAACCACTGGCGTAGAAATCTAAAATCTACTTAACACAACAACCGTTATTACACATCAGCATGCGGCACCAAATTCACAAATATCGTGATTTATCAATCACTAGATAATAGATACCTGTAAAGCTATAAAATCACACCACCAATATACACAGAAATACAATATAACTGCCAGAAATTCAGAGATTAGATTTCTCCTACCTGAATGGAAAGTCGACAACCAAATTCTCTGAATCTTTGTTCCAAGTATGTGAACTCAATTCACTGATCTAAACAGAGTTTACCCAGCAAATTCGACCATCTCTCGAACTCTCTGTCTCTCTTATTATTCATTTTTCATCCAAAATAATACTTTCAAATAAACCCACAAGTAGTGGTACTTGATAATTGATATATTGAAATCTCACCAGGAAGGAAGTGACTCCAGGTAAAAGGCCACTCCTCCCCCGGTTAACATGTCCAGAGACATTAAATAGTGACTAAGAAGTAGAAATGCTCCATTATGAGAGCACGTGTCAACATGGCTTATGAGGAGAACTTTTGTATAATTACACGCATCAGGTTCATTACTATCTACGAAGTTTTTGTACGAATACTACTATGGTATGGGCACAAGGTTCATAAGGATATTAAGAATTACGTGCCAACCATCACTCCTAACAATTTCCTTTTTTGTAAAAACAAATGCCCATTGTACTTTTTGTCACTAAAAATATCACAAATTGAAATATAATTATCTTACAACAAATGGTAACAACTAAAATAGCAAGAAAATACAGCGTTTTTTTTAGAAGAAATACAGCGTTTAAATATCCATTACATCACGTATCACTTAAATTCAAGTTATACAAACTCGGGGTATTACAATCTACCCCGCTTATAAGAATTTCGTCCCGAAATTTAATTATCTAAATCTTTACTACATAATAATTTATTATAACATATAAAATGGACGCTGACATGTATCAGCAAATAAACTTTTATTAGCTCTCACCAATAAAAGACAACCTTATTCCTTTTATGTCAACAAAGTCCACCACATTGTCTTAAAACAATATCCACTGATTATGCTATAAATATACAATTTATCTATATAATTAAACAACTCACAGACATACCGCTAAAATATCATAAGTGTTTGACAGAAATCACCTCGTCTAACAAGGTTTAAGATCATCAGCACAAGACATAAATCACCTCTAACAAAGTTTAAGATCACCAACACTAGACGCAAATCACCTCGTCTAAAACAGTTAAATATCATCAGCACTAGACGGAAATCACCTCGTCTAATACAGTTAAAGATCACCAGCACTATACGGAAATCACCTCATCTAATACAAATTAAGATCACCAGCACTATACGGAAATCACCTCATCTAATACAAATTAAGATCACCAGCACTAGACGGAAACCACCTCGTCTAATACAGATTAATATCACCAGCACTAGACGGAAATCACCTCGTCTAATACAGATTAAGATCACCAGCACTAGACGGAAATCACCTCGTCTAATACAGTTTTAGAATCAGCCCTTGCAAAAGAGAATATATTCGTCGCGATAGCAACCAATTTCATAACTAGAGCTGAAATGAACATATAAGTCCGTCCGAAATTGAAGTCAACAGTTCATAACCAGAACAAACTTGCACATCAATTCGCACTCTACCATTTACAGATTCAGACACATCAATTCACATTCTACCTTTCACCTAATTGGAACACACCTCGCCGAATAAGGTTCAACGAATTAAAACGCAATTACACTGCATTGGCTAAATATACCGTTATACAATACGATTCATAAAAAAAATGAATCATCACCGAAAAAGAACCTGATATCTATAATGAACCCATAGCTATAAAGAAGTAAAGTAAGAAAATTTACTCTGCTAATGGTAACACGCATCATAAATACAGTATACTTGGGATTGCATCTTCTCAACATCCAGTCAAAGCTGAAAAATGAATCATCCAAATTGTTGGGGTGCAAGAACTTGCCCGTTCTTTTATTCAAACAAGTCAACCCACAAAGTCTCTAAACAAGATCATATACTAAACCAAACAAGTGTTTGAACTAAAAATTCAAACTTTAAAAAGCAAAACATTGGATGAAACCCAATCGAGATATTGTTGTATTTGATACATGGTACACTAAGTCTTCCCACCCATTATTTGTTGTCTCTAACATGTGCTCTCTTTCTCTCTCGCTCCTATTCACGAAGAGGACATGAAAACATTGTAGTGAACAACAAAATGAACACAACGCTTATCCATCTCTCAGAGTCCAATTCTCTTTCCCGCTCTCCCTCTCTCTCTGTATCTGTGTTATCCTTCTTATCCAATGAATTATCATTTTCCTCACATAACCCTTTCTGTGTGGTAAGGGTGACTAAGATTTTCTTTTAGTGCTCGATTCATTTTAATCAAGAAATGATGAATTTCAATCTTAACAGTTGACACATACTATCAAAAATAAAGACAACACCTTCACATACTTGAAAATTACTTCATGTCAAATAAGGGAAGTTGATACTATTTCGTTACTAAGTCTACTTCTCCCCTTTATCTCTATCTCGTTACTGCCTTAAAGTCTAACTGCTCTCCTTCCCGTACTATTCTTTTCCTCATTTTCTTTTCGCTTAAGGAAAACCCCTGAATGTAATGTTAGGTGCAACTTGATATGCTTCCCCATGCCACTTATTTTCTCATGTAGTTAAATAATATGTAAATTTAAAACAAGTGAACAAATGGATGACACCATCTAGCAAGTTTGATTAGTCCCCAACCCAAGCATGAAAGCTGATATGGCATGCTAGAAGGACAAATGAAAAAAAGAAATTTTAAGAAGAAGGCTTAATTGAACAATTCAAATCAGAGTCTTATATGATGGCACATGCAACAAATATATTTCCCAGGTCACTTACAATTTTGTAGAAGATAATTGAACAACCCCAGCTAGTAGATGACTTGGACCATAGGCACTCCACATACATCAATGCACTTTCAAGTGCAAGGGATACGATATTTTTTAAAGATGAAACTCAATTATAGAATCAACATGAGCTAGTATCAGGTATCAACAATCTCACATTTACATCACTTGAATAATCGTAGAATTAATAAACTTGTAGAATCGGAGTCGCACAATCTATACCACTAAAAAATATGTTCGCAATTTGTCGCATTTGTTCTGGAACTTGTACCAGACTAAAGTTGTTCTGCTAAAAGTAATTTTTGTTTACATGCAAACTAACACAACATGTTCAGAAATTTTGGTCTCTTTATTATGTGAAATCAACATAAAATTTTTGACTCCCCAGACACCCCACCGTTATTTCAAAATAATATTAAATTCTAAACAAATCAAGCAAATTTAACTTTAGAGTACATAAACATGAGAGAGACGCTCCCTTTTCTTGCTTTTCTCTCCTGTATTAACAATTGACAGACATGACTCCAGCATTAAATATCTCAAAAACAGTGATTTTACGACAACACCAAGACCGATTCCAATATTTTTTTTATAAAAAGAGACAAGTGCGCATCTCTATTGTTCATTGAGTTCTCTCCCTCTAGTTCGAAGGGTGCCTCTGCACCTTCAATATTTTGTTTCTTTATTATTATTATTATTATTATTTTACAAAAAAATAAAGTTAAGAGAAACTTTCTCTTAATTTCTCTGAAAAAAATCCTCATCACCGTTGGGCATAAACTCCTGAATAAGCTAGCAAATATACATAAATAAGCCAAATTTGATTGGAAAATATCAACTGTCAACATATAGTCTACTAGTACCATATGCCAACCCAAGGCAAACGAAAACAAAGATAATTGTGCAACAAGTTTCACCTGTATACACCAAACTCTCAAGAGTATTACAAATCTATGCTACAATAGGACTAGTTAAATATATATATATATATATATATAATAGTAATTGTATTACATCACATTCTCCATTTGGAAAGATCAATAATTCAACGGACAAAATTTTTATCCACGAAACAATCCAATAAACAACTATGGAACACGATATTACAATATCATGCCAAGTTTGCATGGTAGATGTTACACTACTAACACTTATTGTCCATATTAGATCATCAAATCCATCACTGGATATGTCACAAAACAAAATAACACCTAACTAAGGTCACCACCAAACAAGGACATAATACATAGAGCACCCAAAAAAATGTCAACTCAGTTTCTATATACGACATTAAAATGTCAGGAAGCTATACTTAATCGCACATATAGATTTTTGTTTGTTCGTAATTCACTTTTCAACTCTAAAAATATAATTTACTACACGATACATTACCCAAGCGGTACGAAATTTGTACCCGTAACTCGACAGTGCGATAACTCACAATTGTGTACCAGTCAAACAATACCCGCCTCCATACATCCGTCATGACACCTGCCGAGTCCTAGATACACTATTCGTACTTCTGGTCGGGTAAGGCTCTGATACCACTGTGACGACCCCGTCACACTTTTATTATAAAAACTATCTATTTACGATAAACATCTCTGTTTATTGTCAACCCGTCTGACACTTTCAGACGTTTCAAAGCTCACCCAGCAGGACACACAGTCCTATTAAACAACATTTTCAATAATATTTCTGAAAATCTGGTACGTGACTGAATTAACTAAAAAGTTACACAAACTGGTCAAAAATGACAGTTTTTATAAATATCTGACCCAAAATTATAATTTACAACAAACAGGTAAAAATTGCTAAAAACAACATAGTTAACTAAAAATACAAATTTTAGCAATTACTCCGCGATCCAGTCGCGCTCTGGCTCAACCTATAAAACAGAGGGGTGTGCCAAAATAGCCCAGTAGGTACCGCCTAACCACTGGCGTAGAAATCTAAAATCTACTTAACACAACAACCGTTATTACACATCAGCATGCGGCACCAAATTCACAAATATCGTGATTTATCAATCACTAGATAATAGATACCTGTAAAGCTATAAAATCACACCACCAATATACACAGAAATACAATATAACTGCCAGAAATTCAGAGATTAGATTTCTCCTACCTGAATGGAAAGTCGACAACCAAATTCTCTGAATCTTTGTTCCAAGTATGTGAACTCAATTCACTGATCTAAACAGAGTTTACCCAGCAAATTCGACCATCTCTCGAACTCTCTGTCTCTCTTATTATTCATTTTTCATCCAAAATAATACTTTCAAATAAACCCACAAGTAGTGGTACTTGATAATTGATATATTGAAATCTCACCAGGAAGGAAGTGACTCCAGGTAAAAGGCCACTCCTCCCCCGGTTAACATGTCCAGAGACATTAAATAGTGACTAAGAAGTAGAAATGCTCCATTATGAGAGCACGTGTCAACATGGCTTATGAGGAGAACTTTTGTATAATTACACGCATCAGGTTCATTACTATCTACGAAGTTTTTGTACGAATACTACTATGGTATGGGCACAAGGTTCATAAGGATATTAAGAATTACGTGCCAACCATCACTCCTAACAATTTCCTTTTTTGTAAAAACAAATGCCCATTGTACTTTTTGTCACTAAAAATATCACAAATTGAAATATAATTATCTTACAACAAATGGTAACAACTAAAATAGCAAGAAAATACAGCGTTTTTTTTAGAAGAAATACAGCGTTTAAATATCCATTACATCACGTATCACTTAAATTCAAGTTATACAAACTCGGGGTATTACAGCAACAGCCCGTGGTTTCCCAAGCCTTCCGTTCCGGACCGGAAAGCCCAGGAGGGGCCGATGCTAAACGTAACGGCGGGAATCAAGCATAACATTCCAAAAGTATTTATTTATTATACATCATTAAACATCATTAGAGTCTCTAAACATTACAAAAGTGATGTCAAAAGCTATACGTGATCTTGCTCGCTAACTAAACACTACACGTGAGTCTCGTACCCAGCTTCGTCATAGCCTCCTGCCTCTAAGCCTGCGGTGGGAAGGAAAACAGAACCGCAGTTTCTAAAGTCAGTACGAAAGACTGAGTAAGTAACACCCAAACATGTAAAACAGAAGATGAAGCTTTAGTTTATTATTTGCAATAAAACAGGAGGAATAAAACTTGTAAAGAATGAATAAAGTAGGAACTCATATAAACTTCTTCTTATCTTAATATCTCTTCCAAACGGGGATTATCTTCCTCAATCTCTTCTTCCTTTCTTTCAAAATCTCATGCCAAAAACTGTGTTATTAGATTTGTTGATACGGGGAAGGAACTACTAATCTATCACTAGCAACCATGACCTTAACTGCCGGCAGCCCCCTAAGACTTCTTGCGGCCAGAGAGGTGAGTACATGGAGCGACCCGGCAGGTTGCGACCGGGTTAAAATAAAATCTGATCTCTGGTCGAGTGACTAAAGTCAACACGACAATAATAAATTGCTTCTCCTGCACAACTCTTTCCACTTTACGTTAATTACGCACTATTATTAATCGTGTGACAAGTTCAAATAAATAACTTCTTTGAAATAAAAGGAGACTTCAAATAAAACAAGTAAATAAATAACCGAATAAAAATGCATTTTGAGACAATAAATAAAAGTCATATTAAGACACGAAGGAAGCTAGGCTCTAGGCTTGGCATGTTACTTACCTTACTTCCGTAGCACTAGCACGTTCTAGAAATGTCTCGGCCTACAAACCGTCACCTACAACCCGTAACTTTTACGTTAACAAATAATCTAACAAAATACTACACGTCCTAAAATATTCTCTTTTAATTCTACCCAACCCCTCTAGCTAATCTTTTCCTAACATTTTATTTTGTTAAAATCTTCTATTATAAATTATAAAACCACAACTATTAATATTGCTATTATTATTATTACTATCTAAAAGTGCCTAACTAACTAGAGAAAATACTTTGTAAAATTCTTGATAAAGTAGTGAAAACAAAACTAGTTTATCTTTAATGAAAAAGACATTATTATTATTTCTATAATCATTTAAACGATATTCAAAACTATTTAATTTAAAGATAAATTTTCCCTAAATACTAATTGCAACAAACAATATTTAAAATCTAGCAAAATATCAAATTTGCAAGCATTAAACATCTAGGTTACTAACAATATTTATTTAACAATATTTATTTAAAGTTTAACTAAAAATATTTCTTATTTAATTTTTAACGAACAAACCGCATGCTATTTTAATACCAAAATTACTTTTCTAAAACGAGGGTGAAAACTAGTATTTTTAGAAATTATGTATTTTCTGAAATTATTATTTTTGTTTTTAGCGAAAAGTGACAAGTTTAAGTTAAATACACAAAAACCCCCATTCGTAATAAAAGTCTACAAATTCCTCAACTAGCCACCAAAACAAGTTTAATATAGTACACTAACAGCCCCTAAAGTTTCTGAAATTACAAACAGCACCCCTAAATCATGTTTTAACAGTTTGCAAAATTACACTTTTACCCCCCTTCTACAACAACTTTAATTTCTTCAATCCTACTTTGATTCAAGCTATCAATCTTCAATTCTAACAACATAAATTAACTAATCAGAAGGTATTGGACATACCTAGGCCAAAAATGGCCGGAAACCGCTAAGAAGTAGGTCGGGTCGAAGCTTGATGTCGGGGTCGCCGGAGTTGAGCTCCGTCGCCGGCTTTAATGGCTTCCACGGCTGGGTTTGAACTCTCCAATGAGTGGGTCGGGGCCCTAAGAGTCTTCTGGAAGCAGAGAAGTCACCTGGGTGCACCTACGGAGAGCTCGTTGAATTTTGGCCGGAGGTTGGCCGGCAACAATGGAGGTCGCCGGAGGTTGCAGTGGTTTCTGCTGCTGCTGCTGCCTCCTTGGGCTCTGCTCAGGTCGGGGATGAGCCCAAAATTGGTCAGAGAGCTTGGGTAAGGCCACGGGGATGAGAGAGAGAGAACTGGGTTCTCTCCGGTGGTTGCCCGACGGTGGCAGCGGTGGCTGCGGTAGCTGCTGCTACAGCCGCTACTCTGTTCTGCTGAGACCTGAGAACAGAGAGGGAGGGAGAGAAGGAGAGAGTGATGAGGGTGGAGGCAGTGGGTGTTCTTCAGTGGGTTTTGTCGCTGGTGGCTATGGCGACGGTGGTGGTGGTTGGCTGCTGTGATGGCTGCTGCCACCTCTCCTGCTACTGCTGGTGGTGTTGCTGAGAACAGAGAGTAACAGAGAGTTGGACAGAGTGAGAGAGAGAGAGCTGCAAGTGGTGGTGTTGGTGATGTTGAAGGTGACGACGGCAATGGTGATGAGGGAGGTGGTGGTTGTTGTGAGTGGCTGCTGGTGGGAGGTGGTGGCTGGAGGGAGCTTATATAGGTGAGGTTACTTGGGCTCCAAGTAGGAGTGATGTGACAGGGGCGGTGATGGTGTTTGGAGAGCCTTCCCGAAGGTGGTGGTGAGGGCGGTGAAGGTGAAGCGTATGGGGGAAGAAGCTTGCTGGAAACAAAATTCCCAATTAAATAATATTTTTGGCAATAATTGGGTGTGGGTGGAGTACTATGTGGTTGGGTGATTGGGTGTGGCAAGACTATCAATACTTGCGCTATGACTAACTAAAATTGGCGAAACAACTACGAATTGATTATCAACTATTACTCTATATTATTCTAAAACTTTTTATAAAATCAACTCAAAGATTTATTATTAAAAATATTATATTGCAAAATTAATTATTATATGCTTCTAAAATGACTGTTTTACCCCCGGCTAGATAAACGGGGTATTACATCCTTCCCCCCTTAAGCACAGCTTCGTCCTCGAAGCTAAAATCAACGACTAATCATAATATTCAAATCATCTAACAAGTGACTGTCTAACAGAATTTATATCACATGGATGGCAAGTAGCTTCACATAACAAATAATAGCAAGTATTCCATTTACGACACACGCAGTGCAACACGTAAAGTCAAATAAGGTCGTAGTCACGTCTATCTAATTAGGTGGTCATAGTCTCATTTGGGTTCTAAGTCTCAAGGTCAATCAAATCTCAAAGGTACTAAAATAGCAGACTAGGGCATAATAGTATTAAACAAAGGGTTGCATCCTCTCCCCCTTAGAGAGTGACGTCCCCGAAACTCCACGTACCTCATTAAATAAATGCGGGTACTTCTTTCTCATCTCTTCTTCAGCCTCCCAAGTTGCTTCTTCTGTTTGGTGGTTGGTCCAAAGAACTTTGACCAGTTTTACGCTCTTGGTTCTTGTATCCCTTGTCTTTGTGTCCAGTATCTTGACAGGTTGCTCCTCGTATGTCAGTGATGGATCAAAGTCCACTGGTTCGGGATCCAAGATATGAGACGGGTCTGGTATATACTTCTTCAGCTGGGATACGTGGAAGACATTGTGTACTCGCCCTAGATTCGATGGTAGGTCCAGTCGATACGCAACTTCTCCTATCTTCTCAATAACATCGTACGGACCAATAAATTTAGGGCTTAACTTCCCTTTCAAGTTAAACCTGGTTACCCCCTTAGTAGGTGAGACTCGCAAGAAAGCTTTCTCTCCTACTTGAAACTCCAGTGGTCTTCTCTTCTGATCTGCGTATGACTTCTGCCTGTCTTGAGCTGCTTTCATCCTCTGCTGTATGAGTCGAACTTGGTTCGTCATGTCTTCAATCATTTGTGGGCCAATGATCACCGTTTCGCTGATGTCACTCCAACATAGTGGAGATCGACACTTTCTTCCATAGAGGGCTTCGTACGGTGCCATCCCGATGCTAGCGTGGTAGCTGTTGTTGTAGGAGAACTCTATTAACGGCAGCTTATCGACCCATGAGCCTTGGAAGTCCATAGCACAGGCTCTTAACATATCTTCCAGCGTCTGAATAGTCCGCTCCGTCTGACCGTCTGTGGCTGGGTGGAAAGCCGTACTGAATTTCAGCTGCGTTCCAAGTGCTTCTTAAAGCGCTTTCCAGAAATGAGAGAGGAAGTTAGGGTCTCTGTCCGAGATTATCGAACTCGGAACCCCATGATATCTCACAATGTTCCTGACGTACGCATTTGCCCTTTGCTCCATGTTCCACGTGTCTTTCATTGGAATGAATCTCGCCGTCTTGGTTAGTCTGTCTACGAATACCCATATCTGGTTGAGCCCATTCTTCGATGTAGGTAGAGCTGTGACAAAGTCCATTGATATGGAGTCCCACTTCCAGACTGGAACATCCAACGGTTGGAGTAGACCTCCCATTCTCTTGTGCTCGAACTTCACTTTTTGGCATGTTAGGCATCTAGCCACGAACTCAGCTACTTCCTTCTTCATATTGGGCCACCAGAACGTCTTCTTCAGATCTTTGTAAAGCTTATCGCCCCCAGGGTGAACGGAGTATGGAGTGTTGTGTGCCTCCTGCATCAGCTTCTCCTTAACCTCTGAACACTTCTGTGGCACGCACCATCTTCCTTTGTAGCGAATGCTCCCATCTTCGTGAATCTGGAACTCTTTGGCCTCTCCTGCTGCAATCTTCTTCTTGATTCTCTCGAGCTTCACGTCTCCTGCTTGATTGTTTCGTATTTCTTAGAATAAGTCCGGTACTGCTGTCATGCTCCCGAGCAGCTTTTGCACCGTTCCTTGTTCCACCACTTCGATGTTGAGCTTCCGGAACTCGTGACATAACCAGTCTGATAAGACTACCATGGCGTTCACTGCATGGCTCGATTTACGACTTAGCGCGTCAGCGACTACATTAGCCTTCCCTTCGTGGTACTGGATTTGTAGATCGTAGTCCTTGATAATCTCCAGCCATCTTCGTTGCCTGTTGTTTAGCTCCTTCTGCGTGAAGATATACTTCAAGCTGCGGTGATCCGTGTAGAGCTTGCAAACAGCCCCGTAGAGATGATGCCTCCATATCTTCAGCGCGAAGACTACTGCTGCCAGCTCCAGGTCATGTGTAGCATAGTTCTCCTCGTGTGGCTTCAGCTGCCTTGAAGCGTAGGCAATCACCCTTCGGTCTTGCATCAGCACACATCCAAGTCCTTTCTTTGACGCATCGCTGTATACTTCGAACTCTCCAGAGTCGTTTGGCAAGGCTAACACTGGTGCTGTGGTGAGCTTCTCCTTTAGAGTCTGGAACGCCTCTTCACAGCTGTCGTCCCAGTGATACTTCACAGCCTTTTTCGTCAACGTAGTCAATGGCCTGGCAATCTTCGAAAAATCCTTCACGAACCGCCTGTAGTAACCGGCTAAGCCTAGGAAGCTTCGAATTTCGGACACGTTCTTCGGTGTAGGCCAGTCCTTAACCGCTGAGACCTTTGCTGGGTCAACGGATACCCCTTCCTTGGAGATGATGTGGCCTAGAAACGGCACACGATCCAACCAGAAGTCACACTTTGAGAGCTTAGCGTACAGCTGCTCTTGCCTCAAGGTCTGCAATACTTCTCGGAGATGCTCTTCGTGATCCTCTTCGTTCTTCGAGTACACCAGGATGTCATCGATGAAGAAAACCACGAACCGGTCTAAAAACGGCTTCATTACTCGGTTCATCAAGTCCATGAACACTGCAGGAGCGTTGGTCAAACCGAACGGCATAACCGTGAACTCGTAGTGACCGTACCTTGTGCTGAAGGCCGTCTTTGGAATATCTTTCTCGGCTACGCGGAGTTGATGATAACCCGATGTTAGGTCGATCTTGGAGAAGACACTGGCTCCTTGCAGCTGATCGAATAGATCGTCAATCCGGGGTAGTGGATACTTGTTCTTGATAGTGACGCTGTTTAGCTCCCGGTAATCGATGCATAATCGTAGGCTTCCGTCCTTTTTCCTGACGAACAGCACTGGTGCTCCCCAGGGTGACACACTAGCTCGTATGTACCCCTTCTGTAGAAGTTCTTGTATCTGCTCCTTCAGCTCCTTCAATTCCACAGGTGCCATCCGATACGGCGCCTTGGAGATGGGTGCAGTCCCAGGTGCCAAGTCTATAGTAAAATCCACTTCTCGTTGGGGTGGCATTCCGGGAATCTCGTCAGGGAATACATCAGGAAATTCCCTCACGACTGGTATCTCGTCCAGCACATTTTCCTTCTTGGTTACATCTTGGACATAACACAAGTAGGCAAAGTTCCCCTTCTTCATCTGGTTGATTATAGTCAAAGCAGACACTAGTCTGATTCGAGGTTCAGTGGTGATACCACGATAGGTGATCTTTTCTCCTTTAGGTCCCTTTAACCGAACCTTCTGATCATAGCAGTCAATAACTGCCCTATACTTCCCAAGCCAGTCCATCCCTAGGATCACATCTATGCCCCCCTAGGTTAAATTTTATCAGGTTGGCAGGTAAGGTGCAGGTTAAGATTTTGACTTCTACCCCTTCGAATATGGTATCACAGACAGTTATCTGGCCATTAGGGGTTGCTACTGGGATAGTTATACTAGATGAGCTAGGCAAACCCAATTTCTCAGCAAACGAGGAGGATATACAGGAATATGATGCACCAGAATCAAATAGCACGAAAGCAGGTTTCTCATGGATAGAGAAAGTACCCGTGACAACTCCATGTGCAGCTTCTGCCTCAGTCTTAGTCAGCACAGCAATTCTTCCCACGTTTGTATTTTGAGCTCCTGCTCCTCCTGCTCCAGCTCCATTGTGGTTGTTCCCATATCCAGCATTGTTGTTTCCGATCCTGGGTTGGCCTCCGTTCTGGCCTGCATTGCCTGGGTTGTAGTTCTGCTGCCTGACATATCCATTTCCTCCATTGTTCTGGTTGCGGTTTCCATTCTGCTGATTCCCGAACTGCTGGTTGCGGGCAAAGTTGTTTCCGTTCTGCTGACGGTTGCCCTGGTAGTTGTTCTGCTGTGGCCTTCCAAAGTTGCCTCCTTGGATCATCAGCTGGTTCCCGGCTGGTTGAGATCGGCATTCATAAGCTCGATGTCCTCGCCTGCCACAATTGTTGCAAGTGACCGGATTTCCCTCAGTCTGCTCCTGGGTGGTTTCGTGGGCACCATTTGCAGAAATAGCGACGATTCTTCTGAGTCCCAGCATTCTGCTGATTGCCACGATACTGCCCCTGGTTACCTCCTTCATTGTTAGTCTTGAACCTCTGATTGCCCTTGGCAAAGTTGGTGTTGCTTCCTCCTACCTCCTCAAGCTTGCGTTTCTTGCGATTCTCCTCCTGGGTGACACGAACTCGGTAGATATCAGCGGCTCTGTCGTAGGCTTCATGAAGCGAAGAGTAGGTCCTGCTCAGCAGAGACTCTTGCAGCCTTTCGTGCAATCCACCGATGAATCGGGAAACTTTGGAGTCTTCATCTGGCACCATGTTGCCTACGAATCGTGTCAGCTCAGTAAATTTCCGGAAATACTCAGTCACTGAGTCATTTCCCTGTCGCAGGTTCTGGAATTCCTGTTCCTTGCTCCTCTTCACGTGATGAGGGTAGAAACGAGCTCTGAGGACGGTTTGAAGCGCTTCCCAGTTGAAGTTGGGTTCGGCTAGGAGAGTTTCTCGTACATTTCTCCACCAGAGGTTCGCTTCACTTTTCAAGTAGAAAACCGCGCAGTTCACTTTCCGGTCATCAGGACATTCTATCACCTCGAGAATCTTATCCATTTCCATGATCCAGTCTTCTAGCTCGACATGATCCTCTTTCCCAGTAAACTCCATGGGTTTCATTTCAGCTACTTTCTTGGCCCAGTTATTTCCTGCCTGTCCTCCGTTATTCATCATCTGAGCCATTTGAGCGAGGAATTGCTCCATAGGAATGTTATCAGCCATCTATCCTGGTCAAACTTTCCTATAGTGGTAATGGAACGGTCTATTAGTCACATCCTACGGTATCCTTGGTTAAGGTCGCGGGAACTTCAATAATCATATTTCGCAATTAATATATCCAACATTATCACATAAACTAACATGCATGAAATAACAATTTTGCAATAAAAGCACATAAGGCTCATATCTGCATAACTCAGCTAATCAAGAAAGAACTTCTTGTGCAAGTTAAACTCTAGCTCCTTCTCATAAATATCAGCAAAGATATGCATCTCAAATAACTCAGAACCCATAAAGCTGAAAATCAGGATGCGGGTGGGTGGGAGAATTCAAGACCTAAACTACCCGTAACCCCCACGGCTTATCCAATTTTAATTATCTTGCCCTATGTCCAATTTTAGTTGCCCTACAGGTTTTAAATTCCCTTTTTATGGACTGCCTGCTCTGATACCACCTGCAACAGCCCGTGGTTTCCCAAGCCTTCCGTTCCGGACCGGAAAGCCCAGGAGGGGCCGATGCTAAACGTAACGGTGGGAATCAAGCATAACATTCCAAAAGTATTTATTTATTATACATCATTAAACATCATTAGAGTCTCTAAACATTACAAAAGTGATGTCAAAAGCTATACGTGATCTTGCTTGCTAACTAAACACTACACGTGAGTCTCGTACCCAGCTTCGTCATAGCCTCCTGCCTCTAAGCCTGCGGTGGGAAGGAAAACAGAACCGCAGTTTCTAAAGTCAGTACGAAAGACTGAGTAAGTAACACCCAAACATGTAAAACAGAAGATGAAGCTTTAGTTTATTATTTGCAATAAAACAGGAGGAATAAAACTTGTAAAGAATGAATAAAGTAGGAACTCATTTAAACTTCTTCTTATCTTAATATCTCTTCCAAACGGGGATTATCTTCCTCAATCTCTTCTTCCTTTCTTTCAAAAGCTCATGCCAAAAACTGTGTTATTAGATTTGTTGATACGGGGAAGGAACTACTAATCTATCACTAGAAACCATGACCTTAACTGCCGGCAGCCCCCTAAGACTTCTTGCGGCCAGAGAGGTGAGTACATGGAGCGACCCGGCAGGTTGCGACCGAGTTAAAATAAAATCTGATCTCTGGTCGAGTGACTAAAGTCAACACGACAATAATAAATTGCTTCTCCCGCACAACTCTTTCCACTTTACGTTAATTACGCATTATTATTAATCGTGTGACAAGTTCAAATAAATAACTTCTTTGAAATAAAAGGAGACTTCAAATAAAACAAGTAAATAAATAACCGAATAAAAATGCATTTTGAGACAAGAAATAAAAGACATATTAAGACACGAAGGAAGCTAGGCTCTAGGCTTGGCATGTTACTTACCTTACTTCCGTAGCACTAGCACGTTCTAGAAATGTCTCGGCCTACAAACCGTCACCTACAACCCGTAACTTTTACGTTAACAAATAATCTAACAAAATACTACACGTCCTAAAATATTCTCTTTTAATTCTACCCAACCCCTCTAGTTAATTTTATTTTGTTAAAATCTTCTATTATAAATTATAAAACCACAACTATTAATATTGCTATTATTATTATTACTAGCTAAAAGTGCCTAACTAACTAGAGAAAATACTTTGTAAAATTCTTGATAAAGTAGTGAAAACAAAACTAGTTTATCTTTAATGAAAAAGACATTATTATTATTTCTATAATCATTTAAACGATATTCAAAACTATTTAATTTAAAGATAAATTTTCCCTAAATACTAATTGCAACAAACAATATTTAAAATCTAGCAAAATATCAAATTTTCAAGCATTAAACATCCAAGTTACTAACAATATTTATTTAACAATATTTATTTAAAGTTTAACTAAAAATATTTCTTATTTAATTTTTAACGAACAAACCGCATGCTATTTTAATACCAAAATTACTTTTCTAAAACGAGGGTGAAAACTAGTATTTTTGGAAATTATGTATTTTCTGAAATTATTATTTTTGTTTTTAGCGAAAAGTGACAAGTTTAAGTTAAATACACAAAAACCCCCATTCGTAATATAAGTCTACAAATTCCTCAACTAGCCACCAAAACAAGTTTAATATAGTACACTAACAGCCCCTAAAGTTTCTGAAATTACAAACAGCACCCCTAAATCATGTTTTGACAGTTTGCAAAATTACACTTTTACCCCCCTTTTACAACAACTTTAATTTCTTCAATCCTACTTTGATTCAAGCTATCAATCTTCAATTCTAACAACATAAATTAACTAATCAGAAGGTATAGGACATACCTAGGCCAAAAATGGCCGGAAACCGCTAAGAAGTGGGTCGGGTCGAAGCTTGATGTCGGGGTCGCCGGAGTTGAGCTCCGTCGCCGGCTTTAATGGCTTCCACGGCTGGGTTTGAACTCTCCAATGAGTGGGTCGGGGCCCTAAGAGTCTTCTGGAAGCAGAGAAGTCACCTGGGTGCACCTACGGAGAGCTCGTTGAATTTTGGCCGGAGGTTGGCCGGCAACAATGGAGGTCGCCGGAGGTTGCATTGGTTTCTGCTGCTGTTGCTGCCTCCTTGGGCTCTGCTCAGGTCGGGGATGAGCCCAAAATTGGTCAGAGAGCTTGGGTAAGGCCACGGGGATGAGAGAGAGAGAGAACTGGGTTCTCTTCGATGGTTGCCCGACGGTGGCAGCGGTGGCTGAGGTAGCTGCTGCTACAGCCGCTACTCTGTTCTGCTGAGACCTGAGAACAGAGAGGGAGGGAGAGAAGGAGAGAGTGATGAGGGTGGAGGCAGTGGGTGTTCTTCAGTGGGTTTTGTCGCTGGTGGCTATGGCGACGGTGGTGGTGGTTGGCTGCTGTGATGGCTGCTGCCACCTCTCCTGCTACTGCTGGTGGTGTTGCTGAGAACAGAGAGTAACAGAGAGTTGGACAGAGTGAGAGAGAGAGAGCTGCAAGTGGTGGTGTTGGTGATGTTGAAGGTGACGACGACAATGGTGATGAGGGAGGTGGTGGTTGTTGTGAGTGGCTGCTGGTGGGAGGTGGTGGCTGGAGGGAGCTTATATAGGTGAGGTTACTTGGGCTCCAAGTAGGAGTGATGTGACAGGGGCGGTGATGGTGTTTGGAGAGCCTTCCCGAAGGTGGTGGTGAGGGCGGTGAAGGTGAAGCGTATGGGGGAAGAAGCTTGCTGGAAACAAAATTCCCAATTAAATAATATTTTTGGCAATAATTGGGTGTGGGTGGAGTACTATGTGGTTGGGTGATTGGGTGTGGCAAGACTATCAATACTTGCGCTATAACTAACTAAAATTGGCGAAACAACTACGAATTGATTATCAACTATTACTCTATATTATTCTAAAACTTTTATAAAATCAACTCAAAGATTTATTATTAAAAATATTATATTGCAAAATTAATTATTATATGCTTCTAAAATGACTGTTTTACCCCCGGCTAGATAAACGGGGTATTACAAAATTGGTTGTATAATGACAACTTGGCCCAAACCATCACATTCCAAGGAGCGACATAAGTTGCCAAAATGAGTTTTGAGACCTATACGTATTGTCCTCATATTGGAGGGACGTGTGTGCAGGTGTTCATCCCCACCCCAACATTAGTTGTTTGTAAAACATGGTGCATTTGCACCCATTAAATGTTTTCATCAGCTCTGTATATGCTTTTATCTCGAGTAGTTATTGGGTGGGTTTGGTGTGGACTTTTTGGATTTTAAGCTGTCTTTTAAGATGGTGTGAAAAAAGTCCGTGACACAAAAGTTCAAGAAAAAAGATGCATGAGTTTGGTAAAAAAAATTTGGTGATGTTAAAAAAGAGTGATGTGACAGTTTTGTTGTTTAGCGAAACTTACCACTTTATCCTTTTTGTCTATTTATTGAAGGTCACTGATGTGTCTGTTTTGTTGTTTAGTAGGGATATTATTGTCATTTGTATGATATGATGAAAAAAGACACAAAAAATCCACCCAAACCCAACTTTTTGCTTTCACCTTTTCTACACTACAACTTGAAAATCCAAAATCTAAAATCCACTCAAAAAAGTCCATACCAAACCTTAACAAAAAGTTCAAAAAGCTGAAAAGTGGATTTTGGATTAAAATCCACAAAAAATTCCACACCAAACCCAACCATTACATACTCGAGAGCATATGACGTGTTTGTACTCTGTAGTACTCCAGTCTGTTCAGCACATGACATGTACTCCTTCCGTTTCGCCAGATTCTTCAAAATTTTCTTTTTGGGCGTATCGCTAGATTCTTCAAAATTTTTAAATATGGAAACTTTGATACTGACAAAATACAACAATATCTTTGCTAAAAAGACCCAAACTCACATTTTAATTGGGCTAACTATCAGATTTATTACTAAACATGATTAATTAAGCCTAAATGTAATTGTGGGCTACTAATCATAACCCATCAACCCATTCTGAACCCACAACAAACCCTATCTCTTCCCAATTGTTCTTCCCCAACTCATTTCATCTCTATCTTGCTCTCTCATCTCCCTCCGTCTCTTTCTCTATCACTCCGCCTCTCATCTTGCTTCTTCTTCTTCTTCTTCTTCTCCTTCTTCTTCTTCTCCTTCTTCTTCTTCTTCTTCTTCTTCTTCTTCTTCTTCTTCTTCTTCTTCTTCTTCTTCTTCTTCTTCTTCTTCTTCTTCTTCTTCTTCTTCTTCTTCTTCTTCTTCTTCTTCTTCTTCTTCTTCTTCTTCTTCTTCTTCTTCTTCTTCTTCTTCTTCTTCTTCTTCTTCTTCTTCTTCTTCTTCTTCTCATCTTGCTCTCTCGCCGGTGTCGCCTCCATGGAAGAGGGACGAATCTCTCGCCCGCGTCGCCTTCAACAGACGGTCCCCCTTTTCTCTCTTTGACTCCCTTTTTCTCCGATTCACAAGGTGGAGCAGCCTGTGGCGGCTACCGGACGACCCAGACGACGCAGGTAAATCGTCTCTCTCTATTTCTTCTTCTTTTTGCTTTTTGGCTCTCTTTAGATCTGCTTGTTTTTTCAGAGAAGGGCGGAAATCGGGCTTGGTTTGATGTTTGTTGCAGAGAAGGGTGGAAATCGACCCAGATCCGATGGTGGCAGCGATGAGGTGGTGAGGCCCTGGCGTTCTTCTTCAGGGACGGCGGTGGTGGCGAGGCGACGACATTTATTTTGTTCTTCTTCTTCTTCTTCTTCTTCTTCTTCTTCTTCTTCTTCTTCTTCTTCTTCTTCTTCTTCTTCTTCTTCTTCTTCTTCTTATTATTATTATTATTATTATTATTATTATTATTATTATTATTATTATTATTATTATTATTATTATTATTATTATTATTATTATTATTATTATTATTATTATTATTATTATTATCTTGTTCTTCTCCACACTTTTCTTAAGATTTGTGAACATGCAAAACAATTCAGAAATGTAGTTTATTTTGCTCAGATCCATTCAGATATGTGTTGGTGATGTTATTCAGTTTTGGTTTGATGTTTGTTCATCCGGATGTTGATATGGTTATTGTTCTTGTTCTTGCTGATATTGTTCTTGTTGTTGATGATGATATTGTTCTTGTTGTTGAGAGAGACAATCAGACAGACGTAGAGAGAGTGGAGTAAATAAAAGAAGAAGGGGTAAAATAGTCATTTGAGTGCGTTTCTTAATTCATGTGCCCTGAAAGTTTTTGAAGTATCTGGTGAAACAGAGGGAGTATGTACTTTATATCATGTGTTGTATGGATTGGAGTACAACCACATCATTTACTCTGAGGTACCTAATAATTAGTCCTTTTATCTCTTTTCCATTCTCGAAATGTCATTTCTTCTATCCTCTGAAAGGGTAATGGACCCTTAACCTACATGCAAAATGCATTTTGGGACAAAAAAACCCCGTGCACATTCAATTTTCCAGTACAACCCCCTGCAATATACATATATGGGGCACACATATGTATACAACCCCCGACATTTTCAGTTTCCCACTAAACCCCCAACAATATACATTTGTGGGAGACTTAATCCCAAATCGATAACGGATTTCAAATTTCTAATGTAAATTCATCGCATGCTATTCACGTGTTAGATCTATGGAAGAAGAAAAAACAACTTCAAAGGTCATCACGTCATTACCACGGGATGAATTTCCGTTAGAAATCTGACATTCGTTATCAACTTGAGGTTAAGTGTCCCACATATCTATATTGCAGGGGGGGTTAGTGGGAAATTGAAACTGCATAGGGTTATGTGTCTTACGGATGTATATTGCAGGGGGTTGTAGTGGGAAATTGAAAGTGCATGGGGTTTTGTGTTCCAAAATGCATTTTGCATGTAGGTTTGGTGTCAATTACCCCCTCTGAAACTGTACTATTTTCATCTCATCCACCACACTTGATGAACTTGTTTCCACCGTTTGAGGGGAGCAGCTAAGCTCTCTTGCAAGGCGAAGCACATTAATCAGGGAAATGAATTTAATTGGAGAATCGCTCTTGATGCTTTTTGTGTCCTCCGGCCAACTACTCGTCAGAGGAGACCCTGATGATGACGCACATTCTTGCCGTCAGTTTGATCTGAGGTAAGAGAAGCATCACAGTTGAGTTTGACGTGTGTTGGTAGTCTCTGCCACTTGTTTGGATTAAATTGTAACATGCAATTTCTTCTGGTTCCTTCTTCGCTGTAATACCCCGTTTATCTAGCCGGGGGTAAAACAGTCATTTTAGAAGCATATAATAATTAATTTTGCAATATAATATTTTTAATAATAAATCTTTGAGTTGATTTTATAAAAAGTTTTAGAATAATATAGAGTAATAGTTGATAATCAATTCGTAGTTGTTTCGCCAATTTTAGTTAGTTATAGCGCAAGTATTGATAGTCTTGCCACACCCAATCACCCAACCACATAGTACTCCACCCACACCCAATTATTGCCAAAAATATTATTTAATTGGGAATTTTGTTTCCAGCAAGCTTCTTCCCCCATACGCTTCACCTTCACCGCCCTCACCACCACCTTCGGGAAGGCTCTCCAAACACCATCACCGCCCCTGTCACATCACTCCTACTTGGAGCCCAAGTAACCTCACCTATATAAGCTCCCTCCAGCCACCACCTCCCACCAGCAGCCACTCACAACAACCACCACCTCCCTCATCACCATTGCCGTCGTCACCTTCAACATCACCAACACCACCACTTGCAGCTCTCTCTCTCTCACTCTGTCCAACTCTCTGTTACTCTCTGTTCTCAGCAACACCACCAGCAGTAGCAGGAGAGGTGGCAGCAGCCATCACAGCAGCCAACCACCACCACCGTCGCCATAGCCACCAGCGACAAAACCCACTGAAGAACACCCACTGCCTCCACCCTCATCACTCTCTCCTTCTCTCCCTCCCTCTCTGTTCTCAGGTCTCAGCAGAACAGAGTAGCGGCTGTAGCAGCAGCTACCGCAGTCACCGCTGCCACCGTCGGGCAACCACCGAAGAGAACCCAGTTCTCTCTCTCTCATCCCCGTGGCCTTACCCAAGCTCTCTGACCAATTTTGGGCTCATCCCCGACCTGAGCAGAGCCCAAGGAGGCAGCAGCAGCAGCAGAAACCACTGCAACCTCCGGCGACCTCCATTGTTGCCGGCCAACCTCCGGCCAAAATTCAACGAGCTCTCCGTAGGTGCACCCAGGTGACTTCTCTGCTTCCAGAAGACTCTTAGGGCCCCGACCCACTCATTGGAGAGTTCAAACCCAGCCGTGGAAGCCATTAAAGCCGGCGACGGAGCTCAACTCCGGCGACCCCGACATCAAGCTTCGACCCCACCCACTTCTTAGCGGTTTCCGGCCATTTTTGGCCTAGGTATGTCCTATACCTTCTGATTAGTTAATTTATGTTGTTAGAATTGAAGATTGATAGCTTGAATCAAAGTAGGATTGAAGAAATTAAAGTTGTTGTAGAAGGGGGGTAAAAGTGTAGTTTTTGCAAACTGTTAAAACATGATTTAGGGGTGCTGTTTGTAATTTCAGAAACTTTAGGGGCTGTTAGTGTACTATATTAAACTTGTTTTGGTGGCTAGTTGAGGAATTTGTAGACTTTTATTACGAATGGGGGTTTTTGTGTATTTAACTTAAACTTGTCACTTTTCGCTAAAAACAAAAATAATAATTTCAGAAAATACATAATTTCTAAAAATACTAGTTTTCACCCTCGTTTTAGAAAAGTAATTTTTGTATTAAAATAGCATGCGTTTGTTCGTTAAAAATTAAATAAGAAATATTTTTAGTTAAACTTTAAATAAATATTGTTAAATAAATATTGTTAGTAACTTGGATGTTTAATGCTTGCAAATTTGATATTTTGCTAGATTTTAAATATTGTTTGTTGCAATTAGTATTTAGGGAAAATTTATCTTTAAATTAAATAGTTTTGAATATCGTTTAGATGATTATAGAAATAATAATAATGTCTTTTTCATTAAAGATAAACTAGTTTTGTTTTCACTATTTTATCAAGTATTTTATAAAATAATTTCTCTAGTTAGCTAGGCACTTTTAGTTAATAATAATAATAATAGCAATAATAATAGTTGTGGTTTTATAATTTATAATAGAAGATTTTAACAAAATAAAATGTTAGGAAAAGATTAGCTAGAGGGGTTGGGTAGAATTAAAAGAGAATATTTTAGGACGTGTAGTATTTTGTTAGATTATTTGTTAACGTAAAAGTTACGGGTTGTAGGTGACGGTTTGTAGGCCGAGACATTTCTAGAACGTGCTAGTGCTACGGAAGTAAGGTAAGTAACATGCCAAGCCTAGAGCCTAGCTTCCTTCGTGTCTTAATATGACTTTTATTTCTTGTCTCAAATTGCATTTTTATTTGGTTATTTATTTACTTGTTTTATTTTGAAGTCTCCTTTTATTTCAAAGAAGTTATTTTGAACTTGTCACACGATTAATAATAATGCGTAATTAACGTAAAGTGGAAAGAGTTGTGCGGGAGAAGCAATTTTTATTATTGTCGTGTGACTTCGATCACTCGACCAGAGATCAGATTTTATTTTAACCCGGTCGCAACCTGCCGGGTCGCTCCATGTACTCACCTCTCTGGCCGCAAGAAGTCTTAGGGGGCTGCCGGCAGTTAAGGTCATGGTTGCTAGTGATAGATTAGTAGTTCCTTCCCCGTATCAACAAAGCTAATAATACAGTTTTGGCATGAGCTTTGAAAGAAAAGAAGATGAGATTGAGGAAGATAATACCTGTTTGGAAGAGATAATAAGTCAAGAAGAATTTTTATAAAAGGGTCCCTACTTTACTTATGAAGTTCTTTACAAGTTTTATTCCTCCCGTTTTATTGCAAATAATAAACTAAAGCTTCATCTTCTGTTTTACATGTTTGGGTGTTACTTACTCAGTCTTTCGTACTGACTTTAGAAACTGGGGTTCTGTTTTCCTTCCCACCGCAGGCTTAGAGGCAGGAGGCTATGACGAAGCTGGGTACGAGACTCACGTGTAGTGTTTAGTTAGCAAGCAAGATCACGTATAGCTTTTGACATCACTTTTGTAATGTTTAGAGACTCTAATGATGTTTAATGATGTATAATAAATAAATACTTTTGGAATGTTATGCTTGATTCCCGCCGTTACGTTTAGCATCGGCCCCTCCTGGGCTTTCCGGTCCGGAACAGAAGGCTTGGGAAACCACGGGCTGTTGCAGGTGGTATCAGAGCAGGCAGTCCATAAAAAGGGAATTTAAAACCTGTAGGGCAACTAAAATTGGACATAGGGCAAAATAATTAAAATTGGATAAGCCGTGGGGGTTACGGGTAGTTTAGGTCTTGAATTCTCCCACCCACCCGCATCCTGATTTTCAGCTTTATGGGTTCTGAGTTATTTGAGATGCATATCTTTGCTGATATTTATGAGAAGGAGCTAGAGTTTAACTTGCACAAGAAGTTCTTTCTTGATTAGCTGAGTTATGCAGATATGAGCCTTATGTGCTTTTATTGCAAAATTGTTATTTCATGCATGTTAGTTTATGTGATAATGTTGGATATATTAATTGCGAAATATGATTATTGAAGTTCCCGCGACCTTAACCAAGGATACCGTAGGATGTGACTAATAGACCGTTCCATTACCACTATAGGAAAGTTTGACCAGGATAGATGGCTGATAACATCCCTATGGAGCAATTCCTCGCTCAAATGGCTCAGATGATGAATAACGGAGGACAGGCAGGAAATAACTGGGCCAAGAAAGTAGCTGAAATGAAACCCATGGAGTTTACTGGGAAAGAGGATCCTGTCGAGCTAGAAGACTGGATCATGGAAATGGATAAGATTCTCGAGGTGATAGAATGTCCTGATGACCGGAAAGTGAACTGCGCGGTCTTCTACTTGAAATTGAAAAGCTTATTAGACAATTTTGGTGGGGGAATTCGAAAGAGAAAAGGTCGCTACATTTGTTAAGTTGGGACAAGTTGAAGTGGGATAAAGAAGTTGGGGGTCTCGGGTTTAAGGATTTTCAATCTTTTAACCTTTCTCTTCTAGCAAAGCAAGCTTGGAGAGTCCTTAAAAAGCCTCACAGTTTACTCAGTAGACTGTCACGAGACAAATAATTCAAAGGGGGGGGGGATTTTTTACACTGTAAACCGAAGTCTCAAATTTCCTTTGGTTTTAGAAGCATTCTAGCTGGTAGAGAACTGCTTAAGAAAGGTCTGGCCTGGAAAGTTGGGGATGGTAAAGACATTAACCTTTTTAAGGACAATTGGATCCCCAGGGGTCATATAGCTGCAACAATAACCCCCAACCCTGATTTTGCTAGCATGAAGGTTTCACATTGCTTACAATCAGGGCAATGGAATGAAAATAGATTGAGGACCTATTTGTGGGAGGTGGATGTTCATGATATTATGGCAATTACAACACATGACCAGGGGCAACAGGACACAGTGTCTTGGACACAAACTCAAACAGGTGCTTACACAACTAGATCCGGGTACGTGTTACAGCAAAAGTTGAATCAAGACTATCCCGAAGCTTCTACAAGTTCGAAATTACCGTGGTTGAAGAATCTATGGTCTATGCCTATTCCGAAGAAGATAGCTTTTCCGATCTGGAAATTGTGGCATGATGCCTTACCGGTAGCAACTAAACTGCTCGAAAGGGGCATCCAAGTTCCCACGCAGTGCTCGGCTTGTTGCAGAAACCCAGAAACAAGCAATCATTTTTTTGTTCATTGCGCCACCGTGTCGAAGATCTGGGAAGAAATCTTGGGTATAACAAAAGCCCAATTGCGCCATTACGACCTGAGAAGTTGGATCGAAACAGTTTTTAGTTCGGAATCTTCAATCTACAGACAAAAATGGGCAGTGGTAGTGTGGTGTTTGTGGTTTGCTAGAAACGATGACAGATTCAACGGAAGAAAGTTTGAAAGCAAGAGAGTAATTGAGCAAATTTTTCACTACTTATCTGCTTTTGGCATTTTAGAGAAGACATCCAACAGGGACAGATCCACCGAAGCAGTACATCTTCGGACCACCATCGAACAGACCGAGAAATGGGAAGCCCCGCCGGAGGGATGGATTAAGATAAACACCGATTGTGCCTTAGACCAGAAGATGCTCATCGCAGGGACAAGTTGTGCTATGAGAGACTCAAGCGGCGCCTTTGTTGCAGGAAGAAGTGAAAGAACACCGTTCAACAACTCGATTCTGCAATTAGAGCTCATCGGAATACAAAGAGGCTTGACCATGGGAAGAGAAGCAAGATGCAGAAGAGTAATGGTGGAAACGGACTCAAAGGACAGCAAAGACCTTCTCGAGAATTGGAGAAGACGAAGAGGGAGCGTTGAAGTTTCCGAGGACATTGCACTCATGGCCGACATGTGCATTGAATTGGCGGAAGGGTTTGAAGATTATCAGCTCGTCCACGTGGCTCGCAAGCGGAACGCGGTGGCAGATGTGTTTGCCAAAAGGGCTTTACTGCATCCACAGTTATGTTTGTTTACGAGGCCTCCTTTATGGGCCGTTGATGTTTTGGATGCAGATTGTGCTGGCCTTTTGGCCCATTAATGAAATTTTTCTCCTCAAAAAAAAAAAAAAAAGTTGCACTATGGTCCAAAAACCCGGACCATTCGGAGCGGGTCAACACCGTACCCGTAAATGCGTCTCTTTGTCATTTCCCTGTTCAATTCTCCAAATCTCTCTCCCCCATTGCTCATCTCTCTCTCTCTCTCTCTGATCTGTGCTTTTTGCCCTAAATTTTCTGCTACTATCTGAATCTCAGCGCAACAATACCCTGATAGGTGGCATACTCTGGACTTCAGAAAACTCACAACTCAACCTCTTCTTCTTCTCTCTCGTCGGCTGTGACAAAAAAAGGAAAGCTTCGCCAGTAAGCATTTTCTGTTCACCTCCTTACCCGATTTCACCTTTTTTGTTCAAAAACATATCTGGGTTTACTCCAATCTTGAGTAAAGCCACGTTCTTTGAGCTCAAGTCACCGTCTCTCTCCCTCTCTCTCTCTGCCCACCAGTAAGTTCTTCAAGGTTCTTTTGAATTCAAGTATCTGAAGGTTACAATCGAAGTATATATTGTTGAGGAAGGCAATCTTGTGTTGTGGGTCATTCATTGATTGATCTGAGAGAGAGATATATTTCAGGGTTTGAAATAGTCTATTTTATAGCTGGCAAGAAAATCTTGGTGTGTTAGGTTTGAATTTGGTCCTCCACTACTAAATTTGTTTATGTTTTTGGGGGTTGATTGATTTATAAACTCTGAAGAAGTCATTGACCTATCTTTGCCTCAAATAACCCACAAGTGCACAAAACTGTGAATCAATAGGCCTCTGAATTGATGTTAGTTATTTGTTGGGGAAGCCAAATTTGGTTTTGTTGTCCTAGGTTGTTGCTCCTTTTTGGGCATTTTCTCTTCAGAAGATTGTTTACCTTGAGCTCCTTCATGAGTTTATGAGATTTTTTGTGGGTTATTTGGAACAACTCTTAAGAAGAGATATTTGCTTACCGGCGCTTAAATGGGTATGAAGAAGTATGTGAATTACCACTCAGGTAGAGGGTTTAGTGACAGGAGATGGATCATTCCATTTTTCGCTAGTGTGTTGGTGTCAGTTACCTTCTTCATGGCCGCGGTTTTTGGGTTGTATTCATCTTTGTACGGTGGGGAACAACTGAATTTTTCCGATGGCTCAGTCGAGAATCTGGACGAACCTAGCGATTTTTTTGTGGAAGAAGAGTTGAAGAAATCATTTGAAAGCAATGGGGTTCAAGAGGAAGCACCTAGGTTGGCATATCTTATATCAGGAACAAAAGGAGACAGTCAAAGAATGATGAGAACTTTGCAAGCAGTATATCATCCGAGAAATCAGTATATCTTGCATATGGATCTTGAGGCTCCTCCTAGGGAAAGGTTGGATTTATCCCTATCCGTGAAGAATGACCCAACATTTCGAAAAGTGGAGAACGTGCGAGTTATGGCACAGTCGAATTTGGTGACCTACAAAGGGCCGACGATGATAGCATGTACCCTTCAGGCAATTGCCATTCTGTTGAAAGAGAGCCTGAACTGGGACTGGTTTATAAATCTCAGTGCTTCGGATTACCCTCTAATGCCACAAGATGGTAAGTAATCGTATCTATTTATTTTCTTTGTAGTAGTAGTTATAATCATGGATTTACTATTTTACATGCTTCCTAAGAAGAAAATATCCGAATGGAAGGAGCAAAACAATGAAATACATTGTTCTAAAGGGTCTAGAATGCCACGAGATAGATGCACTGGACAAAATTTTATGTGGTACTGAGTTATTTATCTATCAATTTGATGTGTTTACTTTAAATTGCCATAAATCGTTTTAGTTTGTAATTAGAAGAAGATGCTTTTGACTTGATAAATTTACTAAATACCCTTTTTCTCGTATTTTTTTCCTTCAAACGTGTAAAAGTCGGAGAGAAAAAGGTTATGTAAGGAAATAAAGTGAAGAAGTATGTAACTTTTAAAAGTATGACGGTAAATTTGGAATTTTTGTTTTAGGAAAGTATGACGATAACAATGGGACGGATGGAGTATTACACACATGTTCCATATGGAAAATTAATCCATCTTCGAGGCAACATTAGTCTTGTATATCATCATAGTCCATGGGCTCTAACAACAATAAGTTTCTCGTTTGTTTCATGTAGCTTTTATCATTTTGTCATGCCATTGTCATGTCATGTTTCATGTGATTGATTAGGTAATGAGAATTTATGGGATTGAGAAAAATTATGAGGGGCTCTAAGGTAACTTTAAATCATATAAGTAATGAGTCTAATGTTAACACTTTTATTAGTTGCTAGGCTTCACTCCCAAGTTCCTGTTTTATAAGTTTATGTTTGTTCTTGTAGTTGTGCTTTATTAGTGTTTGGAAGAGAGGGTCAGGAACAAGTCATGCCTTGCACATGTAATTCGTAATAGTTAGAACTACTTCTTTGATCATTGAAATAGTGTGTCTTACTATATCTTTAAGTACTCTGGGGCTAAAATGCTTGGAAGCAGTTTACTGCCCTTTGTGAGTTGTGATTTTTCATTTTCATTTATCTGTTCCCTACTATGCCTCTATTTTCTTCTCAATGCGCTCTTTAGTTTATGGGATACTAATTTACTCTCTTTAGGCTATTCTTATGCAGAATTAGGTTAGAGTGGTTATATTGAGTTGGGTGATCTTCAGAGTTCGTAATGGTTATATAGAAATGAGATGGTAGATGAATGAAACATGTACGAGTTGGTTGATGAAAAGGAACGGCAGGAAAAACATTTTACAAATGTTGGGTCAGTTATACATGGTGAACATATCACTCAGAGAACAAGAGCAGGCTGAGTGGAAGGAAATGGGCGAGGGGCTTTATGAATCTTGCCTATAGGATCACGAGCCTTTTTTCTCTATGATATGACTGTGTAATGAAGAGACTAACCTGAAGAAAATAGAAATGAGTATGCTATTTGTGTGGAATACCTTAGGGCCTCGTTTGGGTAAGGGATAAAGGGAGGGGATAGGAATAGTATTATACTTCCTGCTCCTTATCCCCTGTTTGGGTGCGGTATTAGGAGCAGGTACAATGTTCATTTCCTTGTCCCCTCCACCATTTTTGGCCTAAACTTTGTACGACCCAGGGGTGCTATAAGCCAGGACAAGGAAATAGGAGATAAGGTAGGTAGTTGGAAAAAGACTATACGCCCCCCATATAAAAGGTAGTTGTGAGTAGAAAATCTACCCTTCTTATCCTGTCTCATATCCTGCTCTAACCAAATTTTCAGAACAAAAAATCGCTTATCCTGCCTTATCCTAGTGCAATCATATCCTACCTCATATCCCAGTATATCTTTTACCCCCATGACTTTTATCCCTTACCCAAAAGAGGCCTAGGAATTTTTTGTTTACGGAGTACAATATTACGATAGGCCTTGTCAGGTCAATTCATCTGCAGAGTGACAGGTCACAGGATAGTACTGCGATTGATGGTCATCCCTGGTTCTAAATATAAGTCGGTGCTCCGCGACCGTTGCTACGGAATCCTACGGTTTGATTGGGGTTCACATAAGAATCATTCTCTACTGTAACGGTAACAAAAGGTCCGAAATTTACAGAAGTTGCAGAAAGGGGAAGGTAGTCGATGAAATCTGGAATGATATGAGATTTGTCGCTATTCATGGTAGAAAATGGAGAATCTTATAACCGAACTAGTGGTAGAGTAGAAACAAGATTCACCATGGTTTTTTTTAAGATTGCAGCTTCGAGTTGTTAGAGCATGTACACCCTTTGGGGCTCTAGGCATTGGGGGCAAGAGACTATTCATGTACTTTTGGTGTATATTTCCACCAGTTGGCAAAGTTTTGAGAGAGAGGGACTTCGGAGGGCACTTGAATGCCCCAGCTTGTGCCCTTGGAGCATGTCGTGCGTAGGCACTTCAGCATTGGTGGAAAGGTGACTAGTGGGATTTGGACAATTTTGGTGCTGGCATGAGGTGGTGCCTACACGTTCACCCATTGGGGATCTGGGGTCAGGCAACTGGGGCAAGGTACTGTTCATGTACTTTTTGGTGTGTGTTTCCAGCTGTTGGGGTCGGGGCAGGGGCAAGGGCACGCCAGGGTTTCAAATAAAGGCCGTTACCGTTACGTTATGGCCGATATTTAACTGAAAAGGTGGTGGCCGAGTCCGATACACCCGATACGGTTCACGTGAATCACTTCACAAGTGACACGGCCGATACGCACCGATATCCTCATGTAACGGCTGATACGCACCGATATCCTGGCGACACCCAATACGCTGTATCCTCATTATATTAATTTGTTTATAATGAAGTGTACAACGTCTAATTGTCTAAAAACTAGTTAGGAATGGCCTAAAGGACCAGTACATGACTACAAATATATTAGATATACAAAACATTCTCTTAAAAATACTTTTTGCATCTTAAAACGATTATTTAACATTCACGCGTTCGGTTCCCGATTCCCGTTACAGTTTCTCCGATACGGACCAATTCCGTTAACCGCGACCGGAAACGATACGTCGGCCGATACCGTTATTTAAAACCATGGGGCACACCCCTATTCACAAAGATTATTTTCGGAGTTTTTGCACACGTGAACACCAATGTGTCAAATGTGTGAGGGAGAGGGCACTTGAGTGCCCCAGCTTGTGCCCCTGGGGCAATTTGTGCCTAGTCACTTCAGCATTGGCGGGAAGATGAATATTACTGGTTTTTGTGCTGAAATTATGTGTTGCCTAGGCTCGGGGCACTGGTGAACATGATCTTGATAACAACAAACCCTCACATTTTTTTTTGTTTGTAGAAGAAAAATGCCCAATTCGAGATGGAAAATGTATCTAATTAAAGCAATGATCATAATTAACACTTGATTCCTATGCTATGTTGCATGGAAACGGAGACGGAGACGGGTACGGCAGGAGACGGAGACGCCGAAACGCCAAATTTTATGAAATCAGGAGACGCGGACACGCCGCATATATACATGTATATACACGCCGCATCTATATACACGCCGCATACATATGTATGTATGTGTGTGTGTGTGTGTATTAATTCAAAACTTACAGTAATTGACAAATTTAAAACTACATCCATTGCAAGAGTCGAATGAAGCTTACCATCCAAAAGATAGCAACACATAACATACAAATTATCAGGGTGTTTTTTCAAAATTTTAAAAAGTACACGAGGTGGAGGTGAACTGTCTCATGTTTTCATCTTTAAACTGTCTTCACCAACCCTAGCCGCACAATCTCTTTGACAAAGAAAACAAAGAGGAAGAGAAGCAAGAATAATCAGATGTGGTTTGGTAAATCGATTAACAACTTTGTCCAACTCTCTTTCTCTACGTCTCCCCCAAATGGAACCAGGCATTTCGGGCCACATTCTTATCAGTTTTAATCGGAAACACCAGATGGAGTTTCCGAAACATCGTTCAGGTGTGTCCGAGTTTCCGACACGTTTCTGAGTGTCCGAAATGGGAACGGCACAGTCGCCTTTCGCTACTTTAGACGCAGGGACAACAAAAGGTCCTTAAACGGCCTTCTCAGGTGTTCGAACTAACTATACTTCGAAAGGCTAGTTTCGCTCCCCATGCTTTCGCACCCCAGCGTCGGCCTTGTGCCTTCATCTAAAGATCGAGAGTTAGGGCCGGCTCAAACTATCGATCGACGGACTTACGCCTTTCCTATGCATTTCTTAGGGCTTTCGGGTATGCCACGTCGCATTCCAGATCCTCAAATCTGCGATACCAGGTAAAGAGCCCTAAGTTAACGTACATCACCAACCGGAGCATTTTGATGACGGGCCCTCTCTTCCATTGGAACCGGGGACTCCTCCTAACACCAACTACCCTTAGCGCACATTGTGGGACTACCTGGCAGCCCTGATGGAGTGTCCGTGCAACATAGTTCCTATGTATACATATGCCTTGTTTGGGTACAGTGTTTTCTTTGGTTTTATGTAAAGTCTAAAATTATATACACACAAACCATCAAAAAATCAGGTCCCCGCATAATTAAACAGCCAAAAAGAAACTAAAACTTTCCGAACGCCCTCTAACGAAATGTCTCTGCTAATGTTCTTACCGTGATGCTCAATGACTTTGAGGTCAGCTCTGTTTGCGAGTGTGGAAAATCATTTTTATATAATCTACCTGTCATAGTATTGTTGAACTGCAGTTATTCAGTTGCTTTATAACTTGGAGTATGGCAGGGTATTTTTTGTTTTTTTCATTTTCTTTTCTGATTTTATTAGATGTTGAGGACTACTATTTTCTGTTTATGTACAAATACATTATTGCATGTATTAAATGTTTCTTTGGTAGCCGTTGAATGGGAATATAATTAACTCATGTTTCTGATTTTGTGCAGATCTGTTGTATGTATTTTCAAATTTATCCAGAAACATGAATTTTATAGAGAACACACAGCTTCGTGGATGGAAACTGTAAGTAACATACTCATATAATTCCTTTTTCCCAGCTTTGTCTATGCTTTCTATGTTATGCTAATTTGGTGTCTTTCCCAGGAACCAGAGAGCGAAGCCCATTGTTGTTGACCCAGGTCTGTATCTATCAAAGAAGTCTGACCTTGCTGTGACAACTCAGCGTCGGTCACTTCCTACGACCTTCAAGTTATTTACTGGTATGTAAAGTCAGCCCAACAGTTGCAACTCTCTTTCTATTTTGGTTACATCCTGCTGGTTAGGTTTGGGACTAAGTGGCATGAAATATATTGCATTTCCTTGGTGGGATCATTGCACAATTAGAGCTTAGGCCTTACGGTAGATAGTTCTCTCACATAGGCTGTATAGTAAATTCAAGCTCTGAGGCTTGAGCACTATCATTTACTACTCCCTTTGTCCCGTAAAGACTGTCCACTTTTCCTTTTCTGGATGTCCCAAATTGTTTGTCCACATACCGTCTATATATTAAAATTATTACAAATGACGCTAAACCTATATGCAGTTTGACACTTGTGACACTAAACCTCCAGCACTTTCAATTTCATAGAAAACCCCCCGCACTTTTCAATTTGAGAAAAATAGCATCCAATTAACATGGTTAGATTAAATTAACAAAATTTACAGTTATATCCTTCACGAGATGGGTATTCACTCCATCGCGTGACCTCATGTGATGGGTATTACAGTAATTTTTTTTAAGTTAATCTAATCATGTTAACGATTGGAGGCTATTTGTCCCAAAATGAAAAGTGCAGGGGGGGTTTCCTATGAAATTAAAAGTGCTGGAGATTTAGTGTCAAAAGTGTCAGACTGCATATAGGTTTAGTTTCATTTGTCCTTAAAAATGTAATGATGTTCCAAACTACCCATCAATATTCAATGTACTTAGTCTTGGAGAAAGAAAATCAAGAAACTTGTAGTGGATGCATTAACTGCACCTCTTGTAGTTCTAATGTCTTTGCGGTAAGGAGGGGGTAAATTATTCGCCTGTATATTGTATTTGACGCTACCGTGCTCTTGTACCGACGTCCTCAACGGCGGAGCTTTCATTCTGGCGGGGTCCCTTGCTCCAGGTAGCCCTCTCCTAGGTAGCCTTTCCTGAGAATTCCACGTGAAGCCGCAGCCATCCGATCCCATACTCGTCCTACTGTGTCCGGTCTAATACCTGGTGTGGTCTATGTCTCTGTCTCTCTGATATCAGATGTGGTGAATTTACGAGAAACACACCTCTGAAAACCGGTTAACAAGGGTAGGGTGCTCATTTGTCTATGTACCACATGCTAATCCCATATAACCGATGTAGGACAAGCCCATGCCTTTGGAATCATTGACGAATCCATGCCGGAAATCCAACCATAAACGGATGAGATAAAGTAGACCACCAGGCACCCTGTCTGTAAATTCCCATAAACCATATGAGCGTGTGGAAGGAATTATAATGAAGATACAAATTATATAAACAATCCTGTTCCATTCTGAACATATAAGATCCTCTTTCCTTTATTTGCAGGCTCAGCGTGGGTGATCCTCTCCCGATCCTTTGTCGAGTACTGTATATGGGGATGGGACAACTTCCCGCGAACAATCCTCATGTACTACACAAATTTCGTCTCTTCGCCGGAGGGTTACTTCCATACTGTCATGTGCAACACCCAACAGTTTCGCGACACGGCGATCGGCCACGACCTCCACTACATTGCTTGGGACAGCCCCCCGAAGCAGCATCCCCGCCTGTTGACCATCAAGGATTTCGACAAGATGGTCAACAGCAGCGCCATGTTTGCCAGAAAGTTTGCGAAAGATGATCTTGCCATGGACAGGATCGATAAAGAGCTTCTGGGGAGAAAAGACCGTTTTGCCCCCGGGGCTTGGTGTGTTGGGAGCTCGGACGACGGAGCTGATCCTTGTTCAGTGTTGGGTGACGATTCTGTGTTTAGGGTTGGTCCGGGAGCGAAGAGATTGCGGAAGCTGATTGATGAGCTCGCGTCTGAAGAAGCCAGAAGCAAACAGTGTTTGGGATAGCATTGGTTGATAAACATGAGTTGATTCATAGTTTTTGTGGCTTTGGGGGGTTAAGTGGTTATGAAAAATTATGTTTGGAAAGTGGATTAGGGTTCAAACAGTGAGTGATTCATATTCATAGTTAACTGTCCCAAACTGTACATTTATGTATCAATAGATGCCAGCTTTGTTGTAAAATATGGGTTCTATCCATTCTCTTTGGTATGAAATGAGTCTAGAAGTTATCTTCACCATCGTCGTCTCACCGTTCAGTCACCAACCAGACCAGACTGGTCGATGAGACATACTAGACCAGACTGGTCGGTGAGACGTGATCTAACAGTTCTCCGCTTAAGTTCAAATCATGAGCGGAGAAGTTCTATTACATACTCTTATTCAAAGGGGTGGTTCGAGATATATGATCAACCCATTTGAATAAGATTGGTCATTACAATCGTTATTATGTGCTTTTTTTCCACCACAAATCTATTGTAATGTAAACACCTTATTATATTCTTTCGTTTCCCGTGAAAAAAGAAAACACCTTATTATATTCACAAGTACCAGGGTTACGGGGCAAACACTCTTGTGTTCTCTACAGTGCCCCGGGGCACACTTAAAAGTGTCGCAGTGCCCCTCTCTCACACAACTCATGAGTGTTCATATATGCAGAAGTACTGACAATAATGAATATGAACAGTATTATGCTTTTGCCCCTGTCCCAATGGCTGTAAACACACTGAAAACCACAGGCGCATTGTCAGAACTCTAGTGCCCAAACAGGTAAACATGCTCTTAGTACGTTCATTGGAAAAATTGCCTTTATCCATTGACCAGACTCGTGCCGATACCTGCTTAACTTCTACTCATAACCGGAGAAGTTCTACAAGATTTCCTAATTCAACGGGTAAATCCGGCAAACATTTTCTGGGACCGGGGGACACGATTTTCGATTAAGCATACATGAATATTATTCTTAAGGGGTAAAGACACTTTCCACCCTTGTACTTAGGCAGAAATACACTCTGCTACCCTGACGTTTGGATAAATACACTTTGCACCCTTGAAACGGAAAATCATCGGAACACTTTGTACCCTTCTGTTAAGTTCTGTCAATAAAGTCAATATTTAAACATTTTTTGATTGATTTAACCTTATTTCTCATTTTTTTTTTTTTTTGTTTATGTGAAACTCAAGAACAATTAGGAAGAGAGAACCCCCACTCTCCACCAACACTACAAGTTGAACTAATATAGAATTTCAATTTCACAAGCATTTACTGATTATCACTCAAACCCCCAATCAAACTCAAACCGTGTTTTCAAAAAAAAAAAAAAAACTCAAACTGTTATCACTCAAACACATCAAACAACTCAAACACATCATCCCTCACCAGATCTGGAATGGGGTTGAGCCCACACCATCTTTCTCTTCGCATAAAACACCCTTGACCAAACACAGACCCCATCGAAACCAAAGCTATGGGATGAATCTTCTTCCCGTGAACAAAGCAACAAAATAAAAATCACAATCGCCGACAAAACTGTCGCCATCGCCACCGTAGCCATCGACTCCATCTATCACCGCCATCGTCTAGGTTTAAATCGATTCGACCAAAATCTGTTGAATTTGGGTCGTCTAGAGCCGTCTAGGTTCGAATCGATTCAAAGTCCTCAGTTTGACCCTTTTCCCTCTTCGTTCATCCCCTTCATTTGTTTGGTTTGAGCCGAGGAAAAAAACAAGAATCAGGCGATTTGGTGGTGGAGGGGTTGGTGTTGGGATAGTTGATTCTGGAATGAGAGGAGTGATTGTGTGGGGGACCTATTGGAGTGATGGCAAAGGTGGATTTGTGGTGGTGCATGACAGGGCGTTGTAGTTGCGGTTCGTGTGATTGGTGTTGCTGGCGGCTTGGTGGGTTGAAGTAAGGGATGAGATATGGATGGAATCGGAGTAAGGTTGATGGTGCTGGAGTTTATCGGAGGAGACCGATAGAGATCTAGTGATGGTGGTGGAAAGAAGAAGAGAGAGAAGTCCTGATGTAAGTAACTGGGTTGCTGGGTTTTATGTGTTTTTACTGGGTTGGGTGTGTTGAAGGAGGAAGAGAGAAGGGAGCAGCAGGAAGGAGAATGAGTGGTAATTTTTTACAATTTCAGGGGTAAAATTGTCTTCTCGTTGACTGCCGTTAGGTCTGTTAGTTTCAAGGGTGCAAAGTGTATTTGTCCAAACGTCAGGGTAGCAGAATGTATTTCTGCTTAAGTACAAGGGTGGAAAGTGTCTTTTACCCTATTCTTAAACCTTACAAAGACACCAATGTCCTGTTTATTTCCAATTCGCAAGATTGACACAGTTAAAGAGTACATCAGTACATACATGTTCATGGTTACAAAAGCATCATGCTCTTCTACTCATCAGGATCAGCAGCAGCTGAAATCAGCTTCATGTATCTTTCAGTAATCATCTCCGGCGACAAGTCAGTGAAGTACCCTTTCTCCACATCCAGGCCTTCTTGTGCCGCCAGCATCTCGACCCGGTTCTGGACCCGGTCCGCCCCAATCTGGTTAGGCTCCAAGAGCAAACAGGCTATCTCAGTCGTGTCTTCACCGTGGACCAGGCCCATGGTTTGAACCGTAGGAAGCCCGCCTCCTCGGGCACTCACCATTAGTGCGATCCGTCTTGTTACTGAGACGTCAGTGGACAAGATGGGAACATTGTATCCAGCAACCCATGACCGCGCACCAATCATTGAAATCCCCCTAGCACGAGAAACCCGTGCAGGACCTTCGTCGGGCTTCTCGGGCAGCTCTTCGGGCCAGGCCCATCCCGCCGCCCATTGGTTTCCTGAATAGTTAGGCCGGAAATAGCCCAACTCGCGTCTAACAGCATCCAGTGCTTTCCCAGTAGGATGTGCAGCAGCATACAAATACACTGGAACTGCAGCGAAACATAGAAAATGAAGTTAAACTTTTCCTTTTTTTTCTTTCTTTTTGAGTTTCAAAACAAACTTCATGAGGGCTTATGGAATGGACCACACAGTTCCATCAGCCCTCATGAACATGGGAACACAGAGTGGGCGCCCAGTCACTGTGTGCGCCCAGTCTGTGTACCCCGCTCCTATCTGTGTGTCCATCTTCAAGAGATTGGCACACGGAGTGGGGCGCACATACAAGCAAATTTATAATTTAGGTCGGAAGAGAAGTGTGCGTACCTTGAAATCGGTTGCCAATGTCTGCTGCGACTGCTTTAGCAAGCCAAGCCGCTTCATCCAGAGAAGCACGGGCGAGGGGATGGACGATGATGTCATCCACAACTCCGAGCCGAGGGTGAGCTCCAGAGTGGGATTCCAGGTTTATGGCTCCATATGCAGCCTCCGCCATGGCTATGACAGTTTGATGCAGCGGGCTGTAAATGGGACACCCGGTGCTATCATGAGCGACGTAAGATACAAGGTTGTACCTGACTCGGTTGTAAACACGGTCCTCAAATTTGTTGACGACCACAGTTTCTGGATCAAGCTTAGCCGCCTGCTCGATCAAATCAAGAGCTGCTTTGTTTCTGGATTCAGAAATGTAGAGCTTGCAACATATCAGCATCGATTCCTTCATGATCTTCTTCTCCTAATGCGGAAAATAGACTTATCAAAATGGAGAATGGTCATACTATTTCCTACAAGTTACAAAATATTGGCATTGAACCATCTGCATGATCTGACGGCTCCGATAGCAAAAGTTTATCATGAAATTCTTGCAGTAAAGGATGAAATCATGGAAAACATGTTGCGGTGAATAACCCGTGTAAAAATGCCACTTTTACCTCTAATGTTATATCTGATTGCATTTAATTCTACTCGGTATCATAGTTAACGCCTTAATGGTATAAAGTTCTTCATCTGACCTCCGACGTGAAGTTTGGAGTGTTGTACGAGTGCCACAACCGGCCGGTGGGGGCCGGGTTGGAGGGGGTAGTAGGGGACCACACCGGGTTGGGGGCCGGGCTAGGGGTTAGGGGGGCTGGGCAGTTAGGGTGTTGGAGGATGCCGAGCCGGGTCAGTTTGGCTCATTTTAGTGCGGACCAGGCCGGCCCCCTTGACACCTTGACCCACAACAGGCTGTCCCCAAACATAATCCTAAGCTAGTCATAAATAAGTCCAATAATTGGATTTAGTACCTGCAAGCTCATCTCATGTTCAACAGCAATTTCACTATCTTGAAGTTACAAGTGTGTGGAGGATATCTTATCAATCCTATTTTCTGGAGTTATCCATCAAAATATTTATGCTGAAGGACAGTTTCACCCCCTCAACTTTGATTCAAAGATACTATCACCCCTTTTAGTTTGGGAAATAACAGTTTAAACCCTTGCAATGCTTCATGGCACTTACACCCCTAATTGTGATGTTGTTAGTCTAGGGTGGGGATCCGTCAATGACAGACTTTTTTGGGACAAATTTGCCTGTTAGAATAACCATTGAAGCATCCCATTAGTGTATAAATTACCACTCAACCGAGCAAATTCAATAATTTTACAATAGCAAACAACTGAACGTTGTTAATGTCGCAACAAGTGATATTACTAAGCTCGGTTGAGTTGTAATTTATGCATGCAGATTAGAGGCTTCAACAATCATTATGTACTCTAATAGTCAATTTTTTTCTCCAAAGTTAGTGTTAGTGACAGACCCACCACCTAACGGCGTCACAATCAAGGAGTGTCAACTGTCAAGTGTCCTGAAGTTCTACATGCTAAGGGGGGTGAAAGTGACCTTTCCCAAACTGTAAGGGGGTTCAAGTGTCTCTGTGTGAAACTTGAGGGGGGGGGGTGAAAGTTTCCTTTCCCCAAAAATAAGAATAGCAGCAAGAACAAAAATTCCACTCCGTCCCACTTCTAATGTACCAGTTTGACTTTTTCACCTATAATTGGGTTACTTTGACCCGGTGATTTGGTAAAAGTCCAAATGGTCATCATCTCTCACCCAGTTTTCTTCTATGATTTGGTAGATCATAGAACCCTCTCAAAAGGAGAATCCAAAGCAATATTCCTTCAACTTTTATGGAAAAAAAAGAGCCCTAAACATAAGTGCAGGTCATCATCTCTCACCCAATTTCCCAATTCTTCTTTGATTTCCCAGAGTCAGTAATAATGTTATTATAACTCAAGATCAAGAAATCTATCAAAGAGAGACACAGAGAGAGAGAGATTGAGAGATTACCTTGAAACCAGGGTTGAAGTCCATTTTTCTGTGCTCTTGCTTTGAGCAATGTTGACTTTTGTTAAGTGAGAAATGGGAAAGAAGGAGAGTGCTGGAAGGCGCTTGTCTGTGTCTTTATAAAATAACCAGCTCTTGAGTCATCCTTGACACATGACATGTATGAATAAAGACAGTTTTCTCACTATCCACATGCTTATAAAAGGACATCTTCCACATAGCAATAGCCTCATGGTGCTACTCTATTTTATTGATAATAATTCACCAATCAACATGCACCTAACAAGTTCTTGTTCACACACTAGAGTTCAAGAGAGAAACACTAAGCTAAATCTCTAAGATAATCATTTTTCAAGACTAACATGATTGGACTAGACTGGATTTCAATGCATCGAGCATATATGGGGGCTGTTTGGATGAGCTAAAATAAGTGAGAGGCTGAGCTTAAAAGCTTCTTTTATCTGTAGTGTTTGGATGCGGTAGATTATAAGTAGATTATTGAAAAAAAAAATATATATATTTTAGATTGTAAAATTTGAACTCGTGACCTCATGTAAGGGAATCATATACTTTACCACTAGACCAACACACATTAGCTTAAAAATACTCATAAATTACATTAAGAAGTCCGGAATTTCCCAAAAATAAAATCGTAATTCCGCCTAAAAATCCGGATTTTCGGCTAGAAATCCGGAATTCCGGATTCCGGACTTTTGGGCGGAAATCCGATTTTCTTCTTGGTTTGGAGAGGTTTGACTCATTTTATCGGATTTTTGACTTTTCCTCTCCTCTCTACTTACTCTCATCCAAACAAGTCTATTGTCATCATTATTAATACTGTATTTTGTTTTGTACAATGTTATTGACTCAATCTTACAATCGAAGTTAATGCATGGGGTACATTTGGTCCGATCTTAGCTAATATTGAAAAAACCAAGCGTGACGTGAGCATAGTAGTGGTTTGAAACCACCTCTTTCTATGTTTCTATGTTATGCAAGATTTTGAAATTTTTCTAAACTGCCAAATGTGTAGTATTTACATTTATATCACTCTCACTGCATAAATTTTGTAGCACATGTGAACTACTACTACACTAAGTACTTGCTGGCACGACTGAAAAAAGGAAGAAGGAAAAAGACAACTAACAAAATAACATATGAATGGGGTAATGGTTAGGTACAATAAGAACAACAAAATAATGCAAACAGATGAGAAAAGAAATGATAGATCGACCATGACAGACAATGAAGCTTAAGCTTGAAGAAGATAAGCGAGAACGTTGACAGGTAGTACTAATCTCATCTGTGGTCTTTAGATTATGGTGTAATTATAAAATAATTCATGTCTCCACCTCAAATTCATATCCACAATCATTCACTGGAAAAATCAAGATTGATTATGAAATATATATATATATATTGATCAAATCAAGAATATCTATAAAATACCAGTCTGTCCCATCTCTTTGTTCCAAATTTTATTTTTGGGTCACTTTGACCCGGTGATTTGAATAGCAAATCGATGTAATTTTTTGATAATTTTTTTATGGTGTTGTAGAGTAAAAGTTGCTCTATAATATGGTGAAAAAATTATCAAAAAATCGTATTATTTTGCTGTCCAAATCACCCGGTCAAAGTGACCCAGATACGAGTCAAAAAAGTCAAATGGGAAGAAAGAGACGGGACAGACTAATAAGAAAGAGTGATGTGCTTGTGCCCTAACTCTAGTTGCTTAGGCCAACCGCAGAAGGAGTGCTCCCCAAAGCTTGCTTCGGAGCTCCATTAACAGGATTAGGCGACCCAGAAGGAGGGGTATCTGTGGGGTCGAGGCTTCACCAAGCATGAACGGGCTTTGTGCCGGTCTTGCCCAAGCTCGGTGCCAAGCCCGGCGTGCTTGGCGGAGACTTCTTCGTTTCTGCGTGTAAATGGAGTTTTTACCCTGTTTTGAAGTACTTCTCCCTCTCTCCATTCAAAAGTCTATCGGTTTATGTTATTAAATTGTACTTTTTTATTTTTTCTTTTTCTTTTATTTTTATCTTCATCAAAGAATAGTTTAAAAACGGTTAATGGTGAATTAAATTATTTGCTTATCTATATTTTAGATAAAAATATAGTCATAAAAAATATGTATGAAATATTTTGTAATTAAATAGTAGTACAGGGCTCCATGAAGACTTTCCTTGGTGAGTGCAAAATGGCAGTTCTGTAATATTTAAGAAACTATGTGGGGGCCAAATCAGGATAACAGTGCTTCAAGAAGCCCTCTTGCTGCGGATGGCCTTACTTGTGGTATCAGCAAGTTCTCCATTAATTCATTTAATTTCATTATTCCTTTTGAACCGAGTGCTAAAGTAACCAACCGCGGCAGATGAAGCAGAAGCAACCAACTCAGGCATATAAGCCAAAACTCTTCCAGAAATTCACATCCTCTCCTTAAGCTGGACATGGATTTCAACAGAGGTTTCTACGGTCGTCTTAACCTGACCAACACTGCAAAATGGATGGCTGATTAGTTGTTCCGTATAAGGAAGTTGAAACTGCATACATAATCTAATTGCAGTATAAGTAATAGCAACTTATACACTTGCGACACTCATTTTTTCTTGTAGAAAAGTTGTAGATTTCAAATGTAGAAAGAATAAGTGTTACAAAATAAAAATTGGATACATTAGTGAATAATTGAGATGGGATTAGCCCACTCCTGCCATGTGTTTTGGTTGACGTTTATTGATCAACCATAGGAGGGCTCACAACAAAGTTTCAGCTTTGGCTGCTAAAGCGGATCTGCGCCTGAGGGAAAAAGATTCCTCATGATGTCTATTACCATCTGCCGTGTAGCAAATTCAAACTTTCACTTCCTTGAGCGTGTCTTATCCTACGCCGCATCGATTCTACAGTAGGCTTCTTGAGAAGGTAAATATGTGTTGCCGATGCAGCAATTTGAGTAGATGATTAAAGAGCTTGATCGGTTCTCTTGTACTTTGACTTCTTTGTGTGACTTGTAGTTGTGGTGGCAATCTTGAGGGCTTGTAGTGACTCAAGGAGACTTTGAATTTTGTTGTTCATAGTGACTGAATTTCTATTAAGTCAAATGTGCCACTGAGTTTGGATCAAATAGAAATTGCCATTCTCATTTGGGTAGTTTAGAGAGCGAAGTAGAGATAGTTGCTGAAGGGGATGACTTTGAATCTCCTGAAAGTATAAACCAAGTCTAGATTCTCACAAAATTTGTGAAAATCATGTTGGTAACAATCTGGAGCAAATCATGTTGGTTACAATCTTTCGTTTCCTTAAATTTTTCATGTGCGGGAGGGCGTTAGGTGCGATCTTCCAGTGGAAAGACTCGAGTCTTGGGGCAAAGAAAGACAATTTTGTTTGCTTCAAAACTTTATGTGTGGCTGATTAGATGCTTCATTGCTCGATGTTGGTTGTCAATTTCCTTGATTTGCGAGGTGATGTGGAAAGTGGTAGGCAGACTTTTTGTTTTATGTGTTTCCAAACAAGCTTATCCGGGGAATTTCTTTGTAGGAATGTAAATTTGTGAGATTTTTTCCTCCGTTGTTGTATCATAGAAGCACTGTAGGAAAGGGATTAACCATTCCTGCTTGTTGTGTTTGTAGAAGAAGTTCAGAGTTAGATGGTGATGGTTGTGTCAATGTTTGACGCAAATATGGCGTTTGGGATCCGGTTGTCATGGAAAGGGTGGATTGTTTTCCCATTCCCCAGAACCCACATATGACATTTTTGTAGAAGTTCCCTACCCCAAACAATGCTTTTCCATCCATGGAACCATTAGAAACTTTTACATTTCAACAAAAATGTTGCTTTTGGCAATATTATCCCTGCGAAAGGATGCATCAGGTTTCCTTTCAATTCGATTGGCCATTTTCGCAAGAACAGCTTGATTTAGAGGCTTTAACCTTGTCCTCCATCTAATAGCTCACACAGATTGTCCCATTTCTTCCAATAAATTTCTTTATATTTTCCTCCTTCCCAGAGGAAATCGGATAGAATCCTTTGAAGCTTCTTTAGAAAACACTAAGGTGCTCGTAACACGGAAAAAGGGTAGATCAGAATTTGATGTGATTCCTATGCTTACTCGAGCAAGTGCACTAGGTCATCAGGTAGTACCGGTAAAGACTGTGTCATATCGTTCTCACGAGGACCATCCAATTAATATTTGATTAGAAATAAGCTAAGAGTTGTATTAAAAGACGCGAGGAGTTTGATTATTTGGTTATCTTGCTCTCATAAACAAAATGTAATTAAAATGAACGGCAATATTTTTTTTGTTTTTGCATTTGGTTGTGATAATATGAGAGGGGACTATGTATCCAGAGGGCCCCTAGAGCTTCAATATTTATCTGAATTCATATGAAAACACTAATTCAATGATACTAGCTATGCACCACGGTAGTTCACACTGTTACGTAATAGCCGACAACGGGCCTCTCGGTCCACCGATACCTAACAACTCGGTTCTAGCCGTTCCACCTAACAGATCATCTCAACGTGTCTTTTAATACAACTACCGAATCTACGATTTTGGCTAATTCTAATGTGTCACATCTCGGTTCTTCATAATACGAGATTATTCTTGTCTCTGTTCTCAACCCTAATTAATTGCTCTCGCACACAAACCATGAGTCTAGTTGCTTTCAAGAGTGAACAATTCTATGTACGCGAACAATGAAGCTTAGATTATTAGACAAGTGAGGCCCAAAGAAGCAAGTAAAGCCCAAAGGAAAATAAAGTCCAAGACAAGAAGAGCCATCTCAGCTCAGCCCAAGGACCATGCTGCAACAAACACAAACTTGCTGTCCAACTCTGAAATATCTCACAAAGATCAAGGACTCTTTCAGATATAAACCTCAGTCATAGGATCAAGCGTTGACCCATCCAACTTACCCCCTCTCTATCTCATTTGTATAACCGAGACCTACAGTTTTTCTTCATTATTAATCGACGGCTTCATCATACTGTTCATCTCCATCTTCATTCTGCAATTATGTTTTGACACAAACCCTTTAGGGTTCTTTTCATAGATGACAAGAAATAAACAAGAACATCGAATATATTAAGATCTAAACCACAATCATGAATTTAAGATATGAAATCCGAAAAATATCATCAACTAGGTTCACTGAGGAACTTAGATATGAGTTTAGCTACTCATACTAGCTTCACAAATACAAGAAAGTTGATCCATTTGTTTTTGAAAAAGTAACACATCAAACTATACTTAAGAAAATTTTAGCATAAAAGTGCTAGAGGAATGCTACAGATATTATTATTATTATTATTATTATTATTATTATTATTATTATTATTATTATTATTATTATTATTATTATTATTATTATTAAAACACAAACAGCCTAGCATTGCAAAGTTAATCATCCAAAATCAGGTGCATGTGGGCTTGCTTAATTTTCATGGATTGCTTAGACTCCTCTCTCAGCCTTTATATCTCCTTTTCATGGTCTCTACTTCAACCGGAATCAACCCCTCTCTTTCTCTCTGCATAACATGACAATGCCATGTTAAATAAAAGTACCTTGTGCCTGAAAATACTCTAATCCCCCTTTACAAAGTTGACCATCTTGCAAGTTCTAGACTTCTCTGTAAATTTACTTGGGTAAAAGACACTGACCACCCCTGGGTTTAGGGAAAAACCCACAGACCACCCCTGGGTTTTGGATAAAGACACTGAGCACCATTTTTGGATGGAAGCTAACGATTTACTAACAGTGCGAGTCAAAAAGACTATTTTACCCCTGAGATGTAATATAATTACACCATATATATTAACCTTACCACTCTATCCTTCATTTCTAACCCTAGGTTCTCTCTCTCTCCCTCCTCTTTCTCTCTTCTCCTGCTGAGAAACAGCCGCCGCCCTCTTTTACCCTTTCTCCTTCATTTCTCTCATCTTCTCCACTCTCTCTCTCTCTCGATCTGAACTCAGAGATCCACACAACTCCAGAAATCCACCGCCAAACACCACCTCCGAAACCACCGTTGCTATTGCTGGGGCCGTCGTCTGCCGCAACGGCGTCGGCATCCGGGTCCAAAATCGATGACTTCTAGGTCTCCGATCGACGGTTCTCCGACCCAGAATCGTCGTGGACGGAGGGTCTTCGATATCGCCACCCCCTCCTCTCCTCCCATCCCCTCACCTCCTCCTGCTGCAACACCCAACCAACGAAGGTGACAGGGACCGCGACGACGTCGAGAGTCCGGCGGCGGTAGTTGAGATCCACCGTCTGTTGAGGCGGATCTGATAGAGACGGATCTCAACTACCGCCACCGTGTTCCTCTTCGTCGTTGGGGTCCGGGTCGCTGGCGGTAGTTGAGAGTCCGGCGGCGGTAGTTTGGTGACAGGCGATCTTGGTTGAGTAAGCCAGAACCACAAAATCGCAACACCAAACTCGATGAATCAGCACGGTCTCTCTCCCTCTCTACTGCATCGGGTTCCTTCCTTCGGTTCGATTTAGTTCCAGGTGGGTGTGTTGTTCTACCCCAAAATCCTTGCATCCTCATTTGTTCTTCAAATTCTGGGTTTAGGGGATGGGGAATTGATGACTCTCAGATCTGAAAGAGGGTTCACAATTCGTAAATGGAGAATTTTTATTGTAGCATTGTAAGTTAACAGTCAAAATTTTTCAAGCACACATCTTTGGCTGCAACCTTCTATTGTCCTTTCTATTGATTTAGTCAGGAAGTATCATCATAACTTTTGGTCCTGTAATAGGAAATGTTTTCCCAGTTCTGGTTGGTTTTAGTCAATTCCAGAAGCTACTTTCTTGATTTATTCAGTTCTGGGTTGAGTAAATGGACAGAAACACCTCGTGCCTGCTCTTTAGTTGAAGATTTACTTCTCTTGTTTTTTAGATTCATGAAACAATATTTTTGGTTGCTTTTTGAGCTGATTTTGACAAGAAAGCAAACTTCAGGTGAGGTAAAAATCAAACTCACAGTTGTCTATCCATTGAGTGAGAGGTCTTGGGTTTAATTTCTTCCCCCTCAGTAGTTGTAGAAAGTAATTGTAGGTTTACATGATGTTATGTGTACTAAGAAAAAAGGGATTATGTTGTAAAAACTGGGATAGTTTCTGCCATTAATCTTTTACTAAGAAACTGATGAATTCCTTGGTAGGAATGTAAGAAGGTTGAAGAAATTGGGTGGTGATGTTCTTGATGTTCTTGGTGTTTTGTTGATAATCAAGAGCAAAAAAGCTCCAAAAAATACACAAGGGCAATATGGTCCGAAAAAAATCAATCACCCACTTTTCTAACGGAACATGACAGAAGGGTGCTAAGTTTCCACGGAATATTCCGTTAAATGGGTGCTCAGTGTCTTTATCCAAAACCCAGGGGTGGTCTGTGGGTTTTTTCCTAAACCCAGGGGTGGTCAGTGTCTTTTACCCAATTTACTTTGGTTGTTAGTAGTAGACTTGGTAGTTGTTAGTTGTTACAGTAACATTTAAATTTGTCTCATTCTTCCAGGTAAAAGACACTTTCACCCCCTCAATTTGATGCAAAGACAATTTCACCCCCTTCATGTCTGAAGAAAGACACATTTACCCCTTTTGTCTGGAAAATGACACTTTCACCTCTTCTGTCAAATTTCACGATAAAAGCTCCCTAATTGTGACCCCACTAGTCCGGGGGCAAAGGTCTGTCACTTTAGTAGTCTGGGGGACTTACCAAATGTGACGACCCGCGTCGCACATTTATTACAAAAAATGTTGATTATAAAAAAATCACAGTTAATATGAACTCGGTCTTTGGCACTTCCAGACATCCAAAAAGCTCCACCGGTACGACACACAAGCCTGCCGAACAATTTTTTATAAAAAATGACATTTTTATAAAAATATAATCAATCCTTCTAAATTACAACTTACACTAAAAGTTGCTAAAAATAAATAATTTAGCTAAAATATGCTCTTTAGTAAGCACACGGCGATCCAGCGTTACAGATTTGCTTTCTTAGAGTATGAAATGACACAAATCAAGGGTGCAACTGTGCAAGTGTCTTGAAGTTTGGAACACAAAAAGGGGTGGACGTGTCGTTATCCAAAGTGGAAGAAGTGAAAGTGTCTTTGCATCAAACTCAAGGGGGTGAAACTGTCTTTTTACTGTTTTACCCTATTCTTACACCTCATTGCAAAAAAAATCATCTGTTAGTGGAATGACACTGTTAGTGTTTAGTGACAGGCGTTTCTTGGGAATGAACACTTGTTAGTTGTCACTCTGCTTACAACTGAAGGCTTCATTAACAATGCAGTAATGGTGAATGGTAAAAAAAGGTAACTCTCTAGCACACAATTCCCATGCATCAACCTTGTTATCTCCGCCATTCGCGTGCTCAATGTAAATACAATTCTCTCTGAAAGAGAGAGAGAGAGAGAGAGAGAGAGAGAGAGAGAGAGAGAGAGAGAGAGAGCAGGTTGAAGGTTCCTTTTGGATGAGAAGCTAGCTGCAAGGAAGCTGTGACATAACAGGAGAAGGGAATCAACAACTTGAGAGAGAGAGAGAGAGAGAGGAATGGCAATGAAAGGGCACAATGGTGGGAATGGGAATGGGGGCAGGGGAAAGCAATATGGGGTGATACTGTTTCTGGCATTTGGGGCTGCAATATTTGGAGTGATGGTGCTTCACAAGCTCAGAGAGAGGAGAATCTTCAACCTCCTTGTCCAAGACAAGGATCATCAGCTCCTTTCTCTTCAGATCATCCTCCAGGTCTCTCTCTCTCTCTCTCTCTCTCTCACACACACACACACACACACCATGATCACATTCACATTTAACCTACCCTTCATGCAGGTTCAAAATTTTGTCAACAGTTCACTTAATTTCATGTTTACTACCACTCTGTTTCCTCTCTTCCTACCTCTTTTGACTTTTATCACTATTTACTGGGTCACTTTGACCTGGTGATTTGGATAGGAAAACGAAGTAATTTTTTGACAATTCTTTCACAGTGTTGTATAATAAGTGTTGTTCTACAATGTCATGAAAAATTTATCAAAAAATTATATCGTTTTGCCATCCAAATTGCCGGGTCAAAGTGACGCAGCTACGACTAAAAAAGTCAAAAGGGGTAGGAAGAGAAGAAACGGAGTGGTATGCATTTCAGTCTTTTCTACTTTAATGGTTTGAAGAGAGGGCCAATTAATTGCCTCATCAATTTTGCATAAGAGAGCTTGTTTTGTATAGGCAGAAAAGTCAAGAAAATATCTGTTGAAAATAATCGGAGTGAAAAAGTAGACTAATCTGTTAGACAAAGCATGAATATTTTTGCTAGAGAATTTAGAACTTTTGACATATAACCCTCATGCACTTTGTTGACAGTGCGATACATGCACTATGAAAATTGACAAGTAATCAACATGCAGTATTTGATTTTACACACACTGTACCCCCAAAAAGTTAACATGTTGTGGTGTGTGCCTGTGTGGTGTGTGTTGTCAGTAAAAACGAAATTGTTGGTGCATAATGTAAGTAAAAAATACTACTCCGGAGTTATCTCTCAATTCTCATTGTGCATATATGGCACAGTCAACAAACATAGAGGGTTATATGTCCAAAGTTAGAGAATTTAAATGCGATTGTGCGTAAGCACACATCTTCAAACTCAATAACTGTGAGGAGATCGACTGTTTCAAAGGGCTTGAACCATGCCACAGCTCAAATACTACAAAGTTAATAGTACATATATGAATAAAGTGAAGTCCTGTGTTGTACTTAATTAGCACGAAAAAGGTCCAATGTGATACCTCAAGATAGTAGAAGTTTATGTTAGACATTGAAATGAAGTACCAAATATGCATTATGCACAGAAATGTGAAATGCGATTTTCTTTGGTGCAGAAAGAAAGAGACTACAACAAGGAAGCGAAAAGGAGAACCGAAGAGATGAAAGCAAAGATCTACTCCCTTAGAACAGAAAAGATGGAGCTGGAGAGGAAATTATTGGAGATGCAGTCTACATTATCTTCCGTTAAAGAAGAACAAAAGCTCATGGAATCAACCATCCGAGAGAAGCTAAACGAGATCAAGTTGCTACGTGAGAAAGAGGCTACAGAAGCCATAAAGGAAAACTCTCAAGTAACAGCCTTAACTGAATCATTGAAGCGGAAGGAAGCCGAGATTGAGGAACTAAAGCAACGTCTTCAAAACCCCGTGGTGGTTGAAGTCAAGAATGAAACATTGCATGATTTAACCAAAGATAAAGAAGCTGATGATTCAAGCAAAAATGCTGGTGAGGGTCTGAAAGAAACCATCACTTATCAGGATGTAGACGGCGCTAAAGCAGCAGAAGGTAGTGACGTGAAGGAGGAAAACGGCGAAAACCTACGAAAGTCTGATGATTCTGCATTAGCGGAAGTGGGAAGATTCAACAGAAACAACAGAATCAACGCTAATGAAAGTAGCGATAGTGTGGCCAATGATCAAAGAGGAGATTTGGAGAAAAATAGCAAAGAGGACGGAGAATCCGGTACTTTGGAGACGCAAACTAGAGGCGGAATGAAGTTGGAAATGCCCTACAAATCACAAGTTGAAGGTCATGTCTCGCAGGAGAAGAAGTGGAGGATTCTCGCCAGAAACAGAAGGCGTGCGAGTAACTTAAGACGTGAAACTCATGGGGAAAGCCTACAAACCCTGCAATATCATGGACATGGACAGCAAAATGGAAGGTATACGAGACTTAGAAACAATGAATTGCAGAAACTAGAGAAACAACAAAGTAATCATAGCGAGGGTTTGAGAACAAGGGAAGCATCCATTCATGTACATGGCAATGTAGAAGTAAACAATAAGCATCAACAACAACGTGGAGATCTGAGAATATCTGAAGAAGGTACAATTACCAGGAAAGCAGTGGATTCAGATGACAATGGAGGTGTTGATAGTGAAGCTAACGAAAGCAGTAAGCAGAAACCAGGTGAAAGTGGAGAGATTGAAGAGCAACCGGGTGGCATCCAAGAGCAAGTTGAAGCAAAAGATGGTGAGAAAGGTGATCAGAAGCTGGAAGAAGAAGAGAAAGTTGATGACAAGTATGAAGATTTGGAGGAAACTGTCGTGGAAACTAAAACGGTGGAGAGGAACAGCGAGGGGTCTGAATCGAAACTCGATGAAGAACAAGAAGACAGCGAGGAAGAAACAGAAGAGTCTGAGTTTTAGGGTCTTTTTCTAACTTAGAAGGATTCGGAATGGTTTAGAAAGGCATGGTAGTTGCTAGAACTGGTTGATGTATTTGTATTTGCTTATTGTGCTTCCTATAAGTTTCCCTATTGGCAAAAATGTGTACTCTGTCAGTCTCATAATTTTAGTTCAGTTCCAGAAAACATGTAATCATTACTCTCCTGTAAACATTTTGTTTTGTCATTTACCTGTATACTCCAATTCCTAAATTTTTAATGATGCCATCCTCAATTTTGAGGGTGAATCGGAGAAATTACAATATTGTGAGTGACAAAAAAAGGGAAGTCGGCTATAACTTTGGACAGCTCAAAGTAGAATAATAATGGACTAAATTATTGGGACAAGGGAGTATCACTCACAAACTAAACAAGACGAATGTAGTTATAATTTTTATCGTCGAAGACTCATTTCTCATTGACCGATATAACCTCCCGGGAAAGTTCAAAGTTGAATTTCACAAGGTTATATTTTTATGCCCAACAGTGCTTGTTGAATTTCACAGAGTGTATCCTCTCTGTCTTCTCCAAATCTTTTACTCCATCAAGAATGATGCAATGGGTTCCTGAATGCGGAAGCTGAAGACCACTTAGAAGTTAGAAAGTTTTCTATGGTAATGTTTTCAAGAGAATGAAAAAGGACCTCCACTGACTGTGATCTGGGTCTTAGATGTGGTGTGGCTACTGACCTTGATCATCGCCTTAGACATGAATTAGAACTTCAGACATATAACCTCAATGCAGTTTATGTTTGCTAATACTGCGATACATGCACTTTGAGAATCCACAAATAACTCACATGCAGTATTGATATTACTGGCATCGCGTATCAACAATATGATAACAGTTGTTTGTCTTTCGGATGTGATGTGTGTAAATTAATACTGCGTGGGGGTTATCTGTTAACTCTTGTAGCGAATGTATGCTCACTGCATTAGGGTTATATTTCAAAAGTTCCAGAAATCATGTGGAAAATTGAAGGGAGGTAATTGGATTTGTAATCAGCTGTGCAGTCGCGATGATGTTTGGATCAGAAACGTTGTTAAGGAAAAGGGAAGGAACTCCAAACATCTTCACCTGAGTGAACTGTTCCTTGTGTCACTCTGGTAGCTTTGAGAGCTAGAAACACAGAAAACAAAAGAATCCAATATATCTGATTTCCTTTAGAAGGGAGCCAAAGAAATGTATACCTTTGTTTCGTCAGGAACTTCTTAGTGCACTATTCATCAGTTCACTTTGACCGACTAATTTAGCTAACATCCCTTTTAACAGGTTCATGTAACTTCATTAAGAAGTCCTTACCGAGAGCTCCTGGCGGAATAATTAAGAAACCCTATATCTATATCCCTTATTAGTTTTCCGGGTATTGCATCATTATTAACTTTCTCTATTCTTCCCCAATAGTTCTAAGTATACGCTAGCTAGAAAGCAAGCTATGTACTCACAGGAGTTAGACAAATAACCTAGTTCAAACAGAAAGAGTTTCATAAGGCATTTTCTATTGAATCCCTCTCTGGTAGATTCCATTGTATCACAGATGAACATTGCCTAAAACAAGAATAATGGCATCCATCGGACCTAACTACGTCCCATTTCTCAGCCGGCAACTGATTCACGATTTTGACACGTTATGCTAATTTGGATCAATTGCATCATAGTGAGCAAAGCGGAAACATTAGAACATTCCTAATTCAAAGCTTGAAGACTAATATCCCAATGATCTTTCGGTAACAAGGATACAAACCTATAATAATAAGAATCTTTACCGTCTTTTGGATCCTCTTTCTGCAGCCTGATCTTCTGAACACGATTATTGAATGCTTTTATTCGTAGGTTGATAAGTTCTTGCACTGTAGCTATCGTTTTCATTTTGTTCCATTACATAAACTGATTCCAGCTAATACAAATGGTTCCTTGAAGATTAAAGTTAGAAAGAATTCCGCCCTAATTTCTTATCATAGTTTTGACATATAACTCACATGCAGTATGTGTTGGCTGACAGTGTAATGTATGCACTATGAGAATTGACAGACAATCACCACCGCGCAGTACAGATTTTATTGACTTCGTACTGCAACTTGTAGACATCCATTATCAATAATATTCTTGGTGCGCGATGTCAATAAAATCCGAGCCGTTCATGTTCGATGTCTGTGAAATCAATACTGCGTAAGAGTAATGTTAGTTCTTATAGAGAGTAAAAGTGTAATGTAAAATTTTACTCAATAGCTTCTTATGGGGCACAAATTAGATACAACACACCATCAGAAGAGATGAAGAGAGATTGAAAATTTCATGGTAAGACTTAGGAGGGCAAAAAACACCAGAGTAGCTGTTATTGTGATTCTAACCCTAACGCGAATACTAAAATGAGAGGAAGGGAATGGGAGGAGATCAGACCTCCGTCGCCGGTGATTCAACGCCGCCGCACACTTCCTCAAGAACACTCGCCGCCCACCGTCCCAAAGCCGAGTTATGTTGATTCGTTTCTAAATTGTAAAGCTCCACATTTTAGTTTCCCTTAAAAGACACTTCCACCCCTTAGATTTGACATAAAGACACTACCACCCCTTCTAGTTTCGAAAACGGCATTTTCACCCTTTCATTGCACCAAATGTACGGATATTTACACTTTTTTTTTTTTTTTTGAGAAAACTTATTGGATTAGGCTGGCTGGACCATGAAACGGTCCAAAACGTCTTGGGCTATTACATTCTCGGCCCAAATGGGCGGAGTATTAAACCAGAAATTGCCGTTTGAAAATTCCACGGCATTTGATGCAAAAACGTGGGCGCATTTATTCCATACGCGTGGCACATGGGTAACCACGCGTCCCGTGGTGTTTCCCATTTTCTCCACACAGTCTTCAAGAGTTCTCTGGACTTCGGTTACATCTTCTGGTGGCTTCCTTTGGATGAGCCGGTTCATTTCTCTCACAACAGTGAGAGAATCCGATTCGATCCATAGCTTGGTGAAATCCAATCTCACTGCTAGATCTACTCCTTCCTTCAACGCCTCAGCCTCTGCTTCTTTGACGGTGTTTGAGAATGGGATTGATCTAGCAACGCCGGCGATGAAGACTCCTTCTGGGTCTCGGATCACAACTCCGATTGCTGCCTTCCGTTGATTCTTGTCCCATGCAGCATTTGTGTTGATGATAACCCAATCCTCCGGTGGCACCTTCGGGGGCTTCGCCGGAGAGGGCCCAGTCTGAGCCGGAGAGCCACTAAAGCCAGACTCCGTCATCTCTTCATAAGTAGCTAGGTAATTTTTGACATTTTGTACCAGATCCTCAACTGTTGATTTCTGATTTCTGAAAATTGTGGCGTTTCTATTCTTCCAAATCTTCCAAATTAGAAGGCTCATCTTCTTTCTTTCCTCTGTATTTGATGCAAGGAACCTCTCGGGCCACCAGATCTGAAATTGCATGTGTTTTCCAGCAACGAAATTTGGACCCAACAGGGAAGACCAACACTTTCTCGCAAAATTACAATGCAAGAACAGATGAGTTTCACTCTCCTTCTCTTTTTTGCAAATTGGACACCATAACTCCATGTCAATCCCTCTTTTGAAGAGGTTAATTCGAACCGGTAAGCTTTGAAGATAAGCTCTCCAAGTTGTGAAGAGGGCTCTTTTTGGAATCTTAACTTTCCAGAAAGATCTCCACCAACTAGGGGGTGGGTTCGAGCTGCTGCCGAAACTGATTTTCTTCCTTCTTTCTTCTTGTTGGACAAGAATCTGGTAACCCGATTTGACTGTGTAAAGGCCCGAATCGGAGAAATGCCAAATTAGTCTGTCTGGAACCGGAGTTGCTGGGATTGAAATTCGTTTAATCTCTGTGATGTCCTCCTTCCAGAACAGCTCTTCTAATTTGCAAGTATCCCACTCTCTGTTTTCGGTAATTAAATCTGCCACCATCACCACATGATTTCCTTGGGTTGTTCTTGGCGTAAAGGGCCTAAAGGAGTCAGCCCTATAGAGCCATGGATCTTTAAAAGCGTTAAGCTGTTCTCCGTTGCCCAAACGCCAACGACATCCACTTAAGATTAACTTTTTGCTTGAAATGATACTTTTCCAAACAAAAGAACTGTTGGATTTTGCTACTGCTTGAAGAAGGCCCGTATCTTTGTAATACTTATGACGTAATACTCTTGCAAGTAGGGAATCAGGATTCATGAGAATACGACAAAATTGTTTTGCTAATAAAGCCGTATTAAACAATTGCAGATGATGAAAGCCCAGCCCTCCTTCATGCTTGGATCTTTTCATTTTTTCCCAGGAGACCCAACTAATTTTTCGATTCTTCTCATCCGAGCCCCACCAAAACCGCGCCATAGTCGATTCCAGATTATCACAAAGAGATGAAGGTAATTTAAAACAGTTCATTGAATAAGTTGGCAAAGATTCAATAACTGCTTTGAGCAAGACTTCCTTACCCGCAGGGGAAAGGAATTTTTCTTTCCAGTTTGATAGTTTCGCTTGTACCTTGTCTGGGATGTGTTGAAAGCTGACCATTTTCTTCCTATTTATCTCCGTAGGAAGTCCAAGGTAGCGATCATGGAGCCTTTCTCTTCGTATACCAGACAGTGAGCTGAGGCGCTCACAATCAGCTTCCGAAACATTGTTGGAGAACACGGCCGATGACTTTTCCAGATTGATTTTTTGTCCTGTAGCTCTCTCGTAGTCTTGTAATAGCTTCGATAGGACTTGTATTTCTGCTGTGTTGGCTCTTGTAAAAATGAGGCTGTCGTCCGCAAAAAAGAGGTGGGAGACCTTGGGGCCCCCTCGCGACGCAGCCAAACCTGTAATAACACCACTAGACATAGATCTCGTGAGAGCACGTGAGAGAACTTCACCACAAAATAAAAACAAATATGGTGAGATTGGGCAGCCCTGACGAAGCCCCCGTTTGGGCACAAAATGACCCACAACCTGCCCTTTAAAAGCGAACGAGAAGGATGTTGTGGAGATACAATCCGCAACCAAATTTATCCACTTTGGGCCAAATCCCATTTTGTGAAGGATTTTAGTGAGGAAAGACCACTCCACCCGGTCATAAGCCTTACTAATATCCATCTTTAACGCCACAAAGCCCTCTTTTCCTTTGATTCTATGCCTCATAGTGTGTAGGAGCTCAAAGGCAGTGATAGCATTGTCCGTTATCAATCTACCCGGAACAAAAGCACTCTGGCTTTCGGCTATAAGGGACGGCAACACCCTTTTAAGCCTATTAGCCATAGTTTTTGAGACTAGTTTATAAATCACCGTGCATAAACTGATCGGGCGTAAATCAGCGGGTTTTCTAACCTGCTTGATTTTTGGGATGAGGGCAAGCAATGTGTGATTAAAATCTTTTACACTTTGCTCCCCATTAAGAATGTGTAGAACACAGTCACCCACATCTTGTTTTAGGATTTGCCAATAGGTTTGGAAAAAAACTGCTGGGAAGCCATCCACACCAGGGGCCTTGAGTGGTCCCATCTGCATTAAGCTATCAAAGACTTCTTGAATATTGTAGGGGGATTCAAGGTACTCACGATCTTCTGGACTTATTCCATGATCAATATAATTAAGCATGGTCTCAATATCATGATTCGAAGGATTAGAAGATTCAAAAATACCTTCAAAATATTGGGTAAGGATTTTGATGACTTCCTCGTCTTCTGTCTTCCAGACCCCATTTGTGTCTTCTAACCCTTTGATAGTGTTTCTTGCCTTTCGCGCGGTCGCCTTCCTATGGAAGAAGGCCGTATTTTTGTCCCCCGCCTGCAGCCACTGAACGCGAGAGCGTTGTTGCCATATTTTCTCCTCCTTGAGGAGTAGATCTGCCAGTTCCTTCTTAGCTTGTCTTCGATGGTAGGCCACACTGGCTGATTGCGTCTGTCTCTCAAGGCGCTGTATTTTCTTCTTTAAACTTTGGATTTGCTTTTTGACATTACCAAAGTTCTTAGAAGCCCAAGTCCGCAAGTTCTCGGCACATTGATCAAGTTTTCCTCTCAAGTGAGAGTTTTGAGATGGCCAGAAAGCTTGAATAGTCTCATCGCAAGCATTGTTTTGGAGCCACGCTGCTTCAAAGAAAAAACGCCGTTCGCCAATATTTCTACCCGAATGCGTAGGGGTTCCAAAGAGAACTTCTACTGGGTTGTGATCTGAAGTTGCTGCCACTAAGTGATTGACGCGAGCGTTACCGAACAAAAGCCGCCAACTGACATTGGCAACAGCCCTATCGAGCCTCTCCCTTATATTGGCTTCATCATCTTGGTTGTTGTTCCACGTGAACGGGTTGCCACAAAAACCCAGATCTTTGAGATCGCAGTTTCTCAAAGTCTCAACAAAAGGTGCTGTTTGAGAGGAAGATACCTCTCGTCCGCTGATTGTGATGCCATTTGTCTGGTGGTGCAGTTCATAACTATAGTGGTTTCTAGAATAAATTTGCCCTCTAAGAGTATGAAATGACACAATTAGGAGTTATAAGTGGCCCGAAGTTTGTCACATTCAAGGGATGTATGTGTCATTTTTTAAACTGAAAGGAGTGCAAATGTCTGCTGTCAAACTTAAGAGGGTGAAAGTGTTATTTTACCAAAACCTTACAAGTCTAACAAGTCCAAATGTCATTTTGCCACTCAAATTACCTAGTAAATAATTGCGGCTGAAGTAAAAGATTAGTGGATCAAACGATTTTAACCGTTTAGATTGCATGTTCGACCCAACAACTAACCGATAGCTACATCCTAAACAACACTCAATGGCAGACACAGGGAGGGGGCGGCGGGGCCACGGCCCCTCCAAAATTTTGTATTTACATTTTATACCCATTAAGATTTGGATAATTTTTATGAAGTACATGGTGTTGGCCCCCTCAAAATTAAAATCCGTTCAATTCGGCCCTTGAAATCTTTAGAATTAAGTGTTAATTAATTCAAGTGTATATGTTTATAGCCCTATTTAATTTGAATTGATGTAAGAAAATAATTATAATTTTTTCTTTTTTGTTGTTGTTAAAAAGTACATGTGCTTCATTGCAATTACATGGTGATAATAATACTATTTATTAAAGTATTCTCTTTTTAAAATTAATAATTTACGCACAAAACGAATATGACTAAATAAAAAATCCTTGCTTCTCTTCATTAGTCGACCCCCGCTCGACAAGATTCCAGCGTCCGCCACTGACAACACTATGACTAAAAAACACTAGCCATTGCAAGAGGAAAGAGATGTTGCAATTACTTGAGTGTCTATAGGGCACGGAAGAGATTTTTCGCTTACCAAACTAAGCCCATTACCGATAGCTAGATATTAATCCTTCTAAGGTTGTGTCAAGGCAATGACAGAGGTAGCATGCGATACCGCGGAGTACATGCTGCACCTAAAGTTTGAAAAAACAATCTATTGCCAATTTTTTAACACAAAATTTTAGTAGTGCCTCCGTTAAAATTAAGAAAATGTCACATTTCTTTATAACTTAAAATTATGTCATAGTACTTTCTAATACTTGTCCCAGCCCTTGTGTCTAGGTAGTAATTGTGGTGTAATACAAAGTCACATACACAACACTATGTTGGAATACACAACTTTAAGCAACAACTTTACTGTTACAAGAAACAAATAAAATAAAACAGAAACATAAAATACCCATTTGGGTTCATAAATCTCTACCGTGAATGAAGCAAAACAGTTGACAGAATCGGGAAAAGAATAATGATAATCACAAGGGCACCGAGGCCTATAGCAATACAAGTCCACTTCCTCGAACTCTTCTGATAAACCCTCGCTTCCACCAGCTCTCCCGTCCCACGTCTAACGAACGAACTAGCGTGCGCCACGTGGCTCTCTATATCATTCAGCTGCTGACCTTGCGCCTCCACCAACGCCGCCATGTCGAGGAACACTTGGTGCAACTCCACCAAGTTCTTCTCTATCTCCTTCACCGCGTCATGCCTTTCTTGGATCTCAGAAATCGTGTCAAGTATTTGGCCACGTCCTTGCTCTTGGATCGCTTTTTGGAGGATTGACTCGCTCTCTCCGCTTGATATTAAGTTCTCTATAAGCTCTTCGTTTGCTTTTTCACCCGTTATGGTGAAATACCGCCTTTCTACGGTCTCTTTGTATTCACTTGTGATTTTAGATCTAAGGGCTTGGAAGTCATCCATCATGACTTTGAGCTTCTTTCCTAAACCGCTAACTACGGAGGTGCGGGTCCGGTCGGCGGACGAACCGGGCCCGCAACCCGGGATGTTGCGGTGGGCCGCGTTTGACCGGTCAAGGGCTTCGAGCTTGCCCTTGATAATTTTGACCCTTTTCAGGACCTGTGCGACGTCTGAGTCCATGCGGGCCCGGACGTCCTTCATGGTCTTGGCATTGTGCGCGGTCTTGCATTCCTCGTTCGCTTCTTGAAGCTTCCGGTGTAGCTTCTCGATGTCCTTCATGTCGTCCTTGACCTTCTCGACATCTTCGAAGAATTTGTCGAGGTCGACCGTCTCGTTCCCCGCTTCAATGTCATCGATGTGTACCTGCTGCTTGAGATCCTGGTATCTCTTGAATGAATTACCCGAAAATAGGTCGTTCATTTTGGATTTTTTGTTTTTTCGTAAAAAAGGGAAAAAAAGATAATTCTTGGGGTTTTAAGAAAAGGAAAAAAAAAAAAAAGAACCTGAGTTTATGGGGGAGTAGTTTTGATGATGAGAAGAATTGAGAATCTAATGGAAGAAAGAAAAGGGCGGCTTTGCTTTGCTCAAACCTTGCATCTTCTTCTTTACCTTCTCATTCTCTCCCCTTTAGAAAGACTAATATCATGGGTACGCCAATGGAGAAAGAAGAGAAAAAAGGTTTGAACAAAGCAAAGCCTTCATCAACAAAAGGAGATGGGCTAGATCATGTTTGGTGAGGTTGGGAGGTGACTTATTAGAGGCTTGGAGTCACTATTTCATTGAGACCAACCAAAATTATTCTAAGGCAGGCCGGTTTTGGTGGAGGAAATGCTAGCAACTCCTTCTTTGCTTACAGCTTTATATTTATAGTTAATTATATTAGATATGTTAGACTACATTTTCCTTGACCGTAATTTTTTTTTTTTCTGTCAACAAAAACTCTACATTATACTAGAAACATATAAAGTCTTGGAGTGTCAACGAATAAACCAAAATGTACCATAGTAAGACATGCAGAGCACTACCATACTACTACGTTGTTTCAATCCCATATGGAATCATGGTTGTTACCACTTTGTTCTAAAAGATTAATCTATCTATGATTAGGTTGACTTTTCAAAATGTCTCTTAGTCAACATTAAACTTTGTTAAGCCAATGTTGCATCCCATGTTGCAACTTGCTATAAAGTACTAGTACTTGTGTTTGATGAAGATAGGAAAAAGGTAGGTGCTTCGACATGTCAAAAGTTTTGCTGAAAGTAGTAGTACCCTAGTAGGAAGATTATAAGTTGACTGTTTTTTGTGACAATATGTAAATTTGTATTTACCTTTAAAGTTATGCATATTCATTCGTAGTTCTGCAAAATGATACGTCCTCCGTTTTTTCTTCTGCTTCCTACTTCATATTCACCGAGTCACCTTGGCCCGATAATTTGGTAAACAAAACAATACAAGATTTTAGAATTTTTTGGACGGAGTTGTAGAACAGACTTTACTTTACAATACTATGACAAGATTGTCAAATTCTAACATTATTTTGTTAACAAAATCATCAAGTCAAAGTGACCCGTGAAAGTCAAAATAAGAAGCAGCAAAGAGAACAGAGGAAGTAGTTGAATTGCCTCAGTGAAAACAACTAGCCTAATTTACGGAAATAAGGAGTACTTCGAGTATATTTTTACATAGTAAGGGACTATGGGGATTAGCGCATTCCCAAAATATGACATCTGCAATAGCTTATCTCCACCTATCTTAGATACCAAACACTTTATATATATATAAAAAAAATCTAAAAAATTCTGAAGATAAATCTTCTTCTTTGGGTTGTGCTCTCGAGCACGCTCTAGTGTGAAAATAAGGGTCGAATTGTAATCAGGTAAGAACTGCTAGGAACAAAAAATCAAAAGTTAATCGCAATCAGTTTTTTTTTTTTTTGAAATAGCAATCGGTTAAAACTGGAAGAACTGAAACAACTAAAAATTAATCGCCGTTGCCGGGGATCGAACCCGGGTCACCCGCGTGACAGGCGGGAATACTTACCACTATACTACAACGACTTGATATTCCAACCAGTGGACAAAAACCAAATTATCACAGTTTAATTGCGTCTTCAGACTTGAATCAAAACCTAGGGTTTCGAATTGGTTGATTCGGCGACTTCATTCCAAACCTCCCCTGTGTATCATCATCAGATCCCAATTCCAATTGATTCTCTAACTCCATTTCCCATCTCTCAATCTCCCCAAAGCTCCAATCTTTCCACCTCCCCCAATGTCAGATCACATCCCACACGAAATCTTGATCGAAATCCTCTCAAGACTCCCCGTGAAAACCCTCCTCCGTTTCACCGCCGTATCCAAACCCTGGCAAGCCCTCATCACAAACCCTAGTTTCATAACCACCCACCTCAACCAATCCACCCAAAACCCCCAAAACCAACCCACCCACAAAACCCTCCTCAGGGTCTACACCAACACCGACAAGAAAGAACACTACTTGCTCTTCAATGATGAAAACCCAGGTGATGAATTTGAATTTGTAGAAATGGGTTTCCCATTTAGGAGCAAAGTTGGGTATTTCAGGATTGTGGGTAGCTGTAATGGGTTGGTTTGTTTATGTGATGATTATTTCAATGATGCACACACTACTCTTGTTTGGAACCCTTCGGTTAGGAAGTCGGTGGCGTTACCGGAGGCGAAACGGCCTCCGGGGCCGCATATGTTTGTTCTTGGATTCGGGTTTGACCCCAAAAGAATCAATGAGTTCAAGGTTGTTAGGGTTGTGTATGAGAAGGACCTAATGGGGCGGTTTCGGGTTCCTCCTAGAGTAGAGGTTTACTCCCAAGGGGCATTGTCTTGGAGAGAATTGAATTCCTCTTCCACCTCGGTCATATCGTGTTGTATGGTTGAATTCGTCTGGTCGCAGGCTTTCTTGAACGGGGCGGTCCATTGGGTCGCTCACGACACGTCCGTAGCGAATGGGAGGTTTAGGAACATGATAATGATGTTTGATATGGGCGATGAGGTGTTTAAAGAGATGAGTTTGCCGCCGGTTTTGGCTGAGGAGAAGCCGGCGTGCTTGTCGGTTGCGTCGTTCGGGGGTGGTTTGCTGGCGGTGTTGTGCGGTGGGAGTGACGTGTGGGTGATGAAGGAATACGGAGTTTGTGAATCGTGGACGAAGCTCTATAGTGTGCAGCTTCCTGATGTGATGGATAGGGTGTTGGGGTTTAGGAGGAATGGTGAGGTTCTTTTGTCGACTAGGGATAATTGGTTTATTTCTTATGACCCTGAGACCAAAGAGATTTCAAACACTGGGATTAGTGGGAGTTCGTACTCGTTTAAGGTCGAGCCTTACATGGAGACCTTGCTTTTACTCAACGGGCCAGTAAACGGGCTACTTAACGGGCCAGATGGTTAAGGGAGTAGTGAACTGTGCTGTGATTCTCGGGTTTAACTTCCAGAGGAGCGAGTGGGGTGACTTGAATGGTGGTGACTGGAGATTGCTGAGTTGAAGAAAGAAGCAGCTTTAAAGAACTGTAAGCGAAGTTATCTATTGTTGAAGGTGTTTGTTTTTTTTATTTACTTGTTTTTGGCTCGTTTCAATAATTGGGGCATCGGCCTCTGTATACAAACTCCTTGAAAATCTGTGAAATGTGTCCGATTGTTTGCAAGGTTTGCTCTAAAATAGCACATTTATCTGCTTAAGCTTGATAGTAATTGATGTTGCATAGGTGCTACTCTTTTAACATTGAAAAAATTGCCTTTGTCCATTTATCAATTTTCTGTTTTTGTGCTCGGTCTTTTTGGGTTCTTGGTTGTTTATGTTTGTATCACCATGCAGTTGAAAAAGGATTTAAACTGTTGTCTTAGGAATTGTAAATGGTCTTGCTCATTGTATTCTCGTGAAGCTAGATAGATCATATGGCTAACTTGGAGAACCTCAGAATTTTATGGTTGATCTTGCTGTTTGCGGAAGATCTTCAAAAACCGTTCCAATACAGGAATTTGAATGAGAATTTTAAACCTTGGTTTGAGCCACCGGGTCTTGCAACTCCAGAGAGACGAGGAAGAGGAAGGGTAAGAGCAGACTGTAACATGTTTAGCTGTTGTTTGTTTTGGTACTACATTAGAGTTAAACTGACTAAACCTAGTGTATTCCGAAGGACAGAAGTCTTAAGTGTAGGATTTTGGGATTCTTGCGTTTCAGTTAGTGTTCATCAGTTAGGTTTTATTGCTCTTTCTGATTCATTGTAGTGTGAAACACACTTTCACCTCCCTATAGTTTGAATGGACACTTTCACCCCTTCACTGTGCCGAAATTCAAGTAGCGTACAGCCCTTGATTGTGAAGCCGTTAGTCTGGGGGTAGGGTACGTCACTGAAATAGTTTTCGAGACAAATTCGCCTCCCTTTACATGTAAAAGGTCTATTATACATTTGAGTAATCCCTACATTTTGCATAATATGGGGATAAGATTGTCCAAAAACATTTTTTAGTGATAGATCCAACTCCAAATTATTAGTGTCACAATATGAGGTGCAAGTTTCCTGAAGGTCAGCACACTGAATGGGTGAAACTTGCACCTCATATTAGTCTGGAGTTGGATCGATCACTAAACATAGTTTTTTGGACTACCAGAAGAGTGATGATGGCTGTTGGCATGAGCAGTGGATCATGAGGACTGGAAAGTGATGATATCGGGCTGATTTTTATCAAAGTCCCCTAGAAACTGAGTTTTGATGTATTTGAATTTTGAAACTTTGATGGCTGGCTTGTTTTATTTAGCTTATTTATATCGAATTTATGTTTAGATTTGATGTTCATGTTTGTCACAGAGGTGATCAAACTTGATAGCTGGCAGTTCATGTCGGACATTGTTTTGTTAATTGTGAGACTTTCTTTTGTTACATTTTGGAAAAGAAATTGATGTTTTAATAACAAACGGTGGAAACGGGTCATAAACAGGTTAAAGGGTCACATTGACCCATTTATGACCCACCCATGAACACCCAAATGTGTAAACGGGTTGAGCAGGTTGAACCCGTTTATGAGTGAACCCATTTATAAACGGGTTGAACCCGCCCGTTTGACTACTCTAGGGGAAAGTGTCCTTTTCCAAACAAACTGGGTAGGGGTTAAAGTGTCTTTCAATTTAAAATAGAGGTGGTGAAAGTGTCTCTAACCAAGTTCAAAAAAAAGTCCCTTGCCCTCTCTCTCTTTTTTTTTTTTTTTTTTTTTTTTTAGAAATAGCATATTTGAAATTAATGCAGCAATCAGTTTCCGTCATCGATACCCCTTTTAGCGAGATCATGGGCTTTAGCAACATCACAGCCTCTTCCCTTCATTGTATTGATTCTTTCACACCCCGTTTGACAGAATCAATTCAAATGTCAGATAACATAAGGATGTCTGTGCTTGGACAATTCTGAGTTTTATTGCTCTTTCTAGCCCTGCTTGAACACATTTATATGTGAAGATGATTTTGGGGGGCTACAGTCTCCACTAGGACTGGAGTCGTTGGTTCTGCAAGTCATTTGTTGCAGGTCATTGTTCCTGTAGATTGAGATTCAATGGTTTTGTGCCGTGTTTTGCAAATCCACATGATCAAAGTTCTTGGACAAAATGGTAATCAACGCAAAGAGGAATCCAATTGCTAAGGATCACAAACACGGATGATCGGTTGCAGTTCTCTCAGAAGTTACCCTGCAGTTCTGAGGAGCTAGCTTCTTCTAACTCCTAAACATTTAGCAAAAGGCCATGCAACTCCATGAGGATGCTGAAAGATGCATAGCCTTTTGCTCTGTTTTGTTGTTTTTTGTAATATCTTATGTCGAGCAGTATTACTTCACCTATGACCTATTTTTCGTAAGTACCCCTATTATCTGGCGGACATCTTCACTGATAGTCACTATTCCGAAGCATCTGTTTAAACTTTTTTTTTCCACAAGCAACGAAACTATTTTTTATTCATAAAAAGAAACATACAAAAAGGGGCATACCCCTACACGCTGAGAACCGCCTACAACATATGTTACCAAAGAAAAACCGATACAAACTGGCCCAACGCAAAAGAAATGGGCCCGTAGAAACCCAATAGTCTCCTAAAATATTAACAAAGCCGAGAGAGCCCACAAAAAGTAACAAGAAGTCCAAGAATCAGAAAGACTAAACCAGAGAAGGCCCAAACTAAGCGGGCCAAACCACAAACCCAAAGACACCAAAACCAGACCTCAGAGGAACACCTGCCAGAATCCAAAAGCGTGGGGTGGCTGGCGGAGCATCCAGAAGCAGCAAGGAGGAGATGCCATGCTCGTGTTTGGCCGATCGTCACCCTCTCAAATTTAAGGTTTATGTAGATCATGCTATTCCTTGAAATCGTCTTCTTTTGAATCGATAATAAAGTACACATAAACATAATGAGGTTGTTTGGGAACTGCGTGTTTTTGCTTGACCAAACTGTGAAGGTGTTTGGGAAGGGGTTGGGGTTTTTTGACTTTCGGTGTATAGGTGGGAAATGAGCCGGTAGCAAGCTCTTGAGTGTTTTTAATTGCAAAATGATATCCGGACACCGAATTTACAGCGGTGCACGACTTTGCTGAGCTAGATGGGAAAAAATGTGTGCGCCGTTTGGTGAAAGAGATGAAAAATTGAGCTAGAAAATGAACACTCACCCACGGTCCCTGCACTCCCATACCCCACCCTTGCCTGCAGCGGCGGATCTAGAATTTGTCACAGTAAGGGCTAAATTCTAAAAATATGAAATATTGATGAATAATCAAGGGTTTTTGTTAAATTTTAGTGGGGGCTAATTGAATTGACAAAATATAGAAGAAGATTGCAATTTAGTAAAGTTGAGTGGGGGATATAGCCCCCATACCCTTCCACTTGCATCCGCTCTTGCCTGCCTGGCACCTCTGCACCGTATTTTTCTAAGCCATTCACCACTCGGGCTTTACCCGGTCACCGTCCTCTTCAACCCATGAACCGAAAGACCCAAAACAAAAAAAAAAATATGTTAAACTTTTTGTTGAGGTTAACCTAATCCTCTTTCCCAAACAACACCAATGAGAATACAGTAATTAAATCATAGCTACCCAACTCGAGTCCTACCAAATAAGTTTAGCTACTCATTTTTTTTATTTTTTTATTTTGATACATCGGAAGGGAAGTTTAGCTACTCATTATGTGTATAAGAACATTTATAATATTCACGCGAGTAACGAGACATTGAAGAATTATGATCAAACTCTTGAAGATTCATGGATCTCCTGTGAAATCCTCATGTCTTCGGATGTCTTCAAGTTTTAACCTACATCCTCTTTGTTCTTGGCCTCCTTTAGTACATCAAAGTAGCCCCAAGAATCATGTTCAAAGCTCAATTAGGTCCTCCATAGTTGCTATTTTAGCCCTCAAAAGTTATGTTCTTACAATTACTTCCTCAACATCTTCATATTGGTCGTCGATTTCGTGTTCTTTCCCTTTTTTGGTCCATTGAGCCCTCTGTTTCGCAAAGCTGTGAGCACATATGTTTCCTTCTCAAGCCACGTGAAGTAATATTAATTCCACCTCATGTTTCTGTCATTTCGAGGCACTCATCAATGGCTCTTACACTTTCCGAGAAGTCCGGATACTCTACCCATAGTTTTCTCCTCTCTTCCATTTGTTTCAAGAGCTTAACCAAGCTCTGTAAGTCCGTTCCTATGGTGACCCGACTGATCTTTAGACGTTGAATTAGCGTTACTTCTTCTTTCAGCACTTTTTGCTTATGCTGATTTAGCAGGTGTTCAGAATGAAATTTCTCAACACTTCCCAACGATGACGAGCACATTTTCATATCGGACAACGATTCTGGCGTTAGCTTTCCGTCTCTGAGTGTCCCAAGTCGGATCCGTATTGACCTTCAACCACCCCGGAGGCGGCCTTGTCCACTGGCCTGCCCTTTGTCTTCCTTTGAGCTCTATTACATGAGTATTTGATATCATTTCCAAACATATATAACCCCAATATAAATAAAACCAAGGCAAAACATTCTAATGTAATGGCTAAATATAACTTCTAAATTGGAGTTGTCACCTATCGTTGCCATTTGTCTCATAAAAGGACCCCACCAGACCCTTTTCTACATCTAGTATCACTCCGTCCCACGTGAAACGCACCATTTGACTTTTTCATCCGTAACTGGGTCACTTTGACCCGGTAATTTGGATAGCAAAATGATGTAGTTTTTCGACAATTATTTTACTGTCTCGTTGAATAAGAGTTACTCTACAACATTACGAAAAGATTATCTAAAAATTGCAAATTTTTGTTATCCAAATCACCGGGTCAAAGTGACCCAGTGAATAGTCCAAATGGTGCAAAAGAGATGGGACGGAGTGGTATGTTATGTGTATTGATTCTTTCCTATCATTAGTATTGAATGTACGGTTCCCTTCATTTTTTCTCTGTATCGTCTTTTCATAATTTTTGCAGAAATCTGATTTCTTTTTTTTCTTTTTTTTTTTTTTTTTTTTTATGACGTGGAGACCTGCAAAATAGCTTGAGAAAATTTGGAATGACAGACTCGCAGTTGATGATGCCAATAGATAGTCCTCGGGTTGCCCTAAACTTGGAACTCAAGACCATAAGAGAAATGCTCAAAGCCTTAAGAATACTAATCCGACCAACACAACTGCACCCGTAGGGACATGTCTACTTTTTTGGAGACAGAATATCCCCTTAAAATAGATGCACGGGTAATTTACAGTTTATACTTCCCGTGTTTATGTAAATAGGCAAATTCTATCCCTACTGTTCATCAATTGACAGGGATATAAACTGTAAATTACCCATTGATACACATAGTCCAATCTTATGTTGTACTAGCTCCGTTTCTTCTGAATTGTCTTCCTTTGACTTTTTAACCCGTAACTGGGTCACTTTGACTCGACAATTTAGATAGTAAAACGATAATTTTTTGATAACTTTTTTATGGTATTGTAGAGAAAAGTTAACTCTACGAGACCATGCAAAGATTACAAAATTCTTGTATTATTTTGCTGATCAAATCAATATGTCAAAGTGAGAAAAAGTGAAATAGGCTGAAAGAGAAGAAGCCGAGGTAGTAATTCGTTTGGACTTTTTAGGCCCGTCTCGGCCCATTAATACAAAGTCCAGTCTTCTCCTACTCCAAAAAAAAAAAAAAAAAAAAAAAAATGGAGCAGAAAGCGGAAACTCTTGGTGCTCACTGTTGAGCTTCTTCATCACTCTAGTTTGGTTTTAGGGTTTTAGGGGTGAAAAATTGGCGGGAAGGGTGATCTGGGCGTTGCTTTCCACTCTCCGCACGGCAATGTATCGATCCAGCGATGATCGATCAGGTACATAGTCCGATCTCATTTCCGATCTCTCTAGGGTTCTTACAGTTTGCCCATCGATTAATTTCAAAATGTAGTAGTTCTTCTGCGATTCATGGTGTTATTTTTCCATTTATGTGGTTCGGTGTTGATATGTTTATGAAATCTCTCGTTTGATATTCACTTGTGGGTATAAGACCACATTTTTGCAGTTTTCAGGGACTGATTTTGATGAGTCTGCGTAATGATCTTCTGGGGTATGAATGGTTACTAGATGGTCTTTCATGTTTCTGGTTTTCATTTAGGCTCTGTTTGGTTCGCGGTAAAATGTTCTACAAGGAAAAATATTTTTTGTGAACAAGTTTTCTCTGCAATTGTTTTCTCAGTGGGCCGTGACGGCAGTGCTAGTGATGGGTGGCGGTGGAGGTGGTGGTAGTGGTGGTTATTGGTGGTGGAGGTGTTAGTATGAGTTGTTGTTGTGCTCCTACACTCTCCGGAAAATGGCTTACGGATTTGAAATGTGTAAATCAGTTAACGTCATTTGAGGGAAAACATTTTACATGAAAATATTTTACCTCCAACCAAACAGCACCAGAACACCAAAACATTTTACAGGAAAATCTTTTACCACCAACCAAACGGAGCCTTAGTTCTTCTAGATTTGGGTTCTTAATGGTTCATTCATTAGATTGCTATTTCTATGTGTAGAATCTATGGTTCTTTTGGATTCCTGATGGGTTCTTAATGGTTCATTTAGTTCTTTCAGATTTGGGTTCCTAATGGTTCATTCTTTTAAGAGACAACTTGCTTACCCTACTGAATGAAACGAATATAATACGTGTGTTTACTTAACCTCGGCCTCAAATGTCCTGTATTTTTCTGGTTATGCAGCAGTGTTATGAATGTTAAGACTGGTTTCAGAGATATTGTAACCAATTTTAAAATGATGTGATTGAGAGAATCGCTTCGTTAAGTTTTCCTATTTGGTTTTCTTTTGTTATGATTGTGAAGCAAATATATTGACCCCATTATAATGGAATAGGTATTACTTCAATGTATTGTTTTGCCACTCTAGTTCGTTCATTGAATGAATCAGCTAATTTTCTTGCAGATATGAGCAGTTCAAAGAAGCAGAAGACGTCGGAAGGTGAACCAGACCGCTTAAGCAGTTTACATGACTCAATCCTTCATCATATTCTGTCCTTTCTCTCAACCAAAGACCTCATGGTATCATTGCTGCTTTCGCGGTATGCGCATCTGTGGAAAAATGTTCAGTGTCTGTCTTTCAGTCAGTGTGAGTACCACGATTGTGATGATTCTGATGTCGATGTTGAGAAATATGATGAGAAATTGTTGAGTCTCATACATAATGTTCTCATTCGTAATGAGAGCCCCAAAATTGAGGAGTTCAGTCTCAGGTGTCATTTCCGTTTCAGGTATCATTTCCGGTTCTTAGATTATGAAGAAAGATCTGAAAAGATCAATCAAGAGAAGCGAATGGCAAGTGAAATTAATTCCTGGGTTCAGTTTGCCATCAAGAAAAGCGTTAAGATTCTGTGTTTGGATTTAAAGGGATGTGTTTTATGGGAGCCAGGGGATAACTATGTATTGCCAAATTTTGCTTTCAGAAGCAATTGTTTGCGGGAGCTTAAGTTGGTTGCATGTGACATCAAACCAGGAGGCAACATTCACCTCAAGTCTCTCAAAACTCTGTCACTTGAATGTACAACATTGAGTGACAAGACTATGGAGGATATATTAGTTGGGTGCCCTTTGCTTGAGGAGCTGTCTCTGGTGGAATTTTATGGTCTGAGTGCTTTAAATCTTAGCAACCCTAAACTCAAGAAGTTAAAGCTTATTATTGAATTTCCGCTGCAAAAGAAACTTAAGATCTCGTGCCCTTATCTTGTATCATTGGAAATCGGTGGGTGGATAGAGCAAGCTGACTTAGTGAAAGGACGATCTCTTGTTGATGCTTCCCTCCATTTCAGCTCTTGTTTTAGACATGAGTGCAGAGCATATGATTCTATCAAAACGCTTCTCAAGAACCTTAGTACATCTAAGGTTGTTACACTGTGTCGATGTTGTATTATGGTATGCAATTTAAAACTCAATTCTTTACTCATCCTGTTTCTAGCAGAATTATGATGGATATTCTTTCCTTTTATTTTTTCCTAGTTGGGCGTTTGGAGTTCGTGGAATTCAGGTAGTTAGAGGGCTAAATCTCTCTGTGACAGCATGCTTAATGTATTTATGCAATTAGCAAAAGTGCACGGGTATACCAATGACTCTATCAACCTTTGTTTCTTGCAAAAAGCATGATGATCATCTTTAGTATAGTTTTATTGCTGCTTTGTTCCATTGGTTATAATTTCTGAGATAATACTGTATAATCTGAAACTATACAAATGTATCTCCCTCCTAATAATCACGATCACATTTGTTGGCACGTCTCGTGGTAGTTCTATTATAATAACTTACTGTTGAATATTGATAAAGATTTTTACTTTGCTAGTATGTTTTACTAGTTGACATGTTTATGGTTATATTTGTATCTAACTACCTATGGATACAAATAATCTGGCTTTGCATATGGAAGTCAACATAGAAGTGCAGAAGCTTGTCAAGAATTTTTCCAGAAGGAGGAATATATAACAGCGATAGTGCTTTGTGCTTTGAACTATGAGTTGTATGATGCTACGAACTTATAAACAATTATTTTGTGTCAAGTTAGTGGTCCAAGAAAATTTTCAAGCAGTAAATGTGCAAGCTGGTCCTGGTGCTGTAAAGACCCCCTTAATAATAATCACTTTCCAGATGTTGTGGGCTTGACGAGAAAGTATTCATTGGGGCTAGCGGGCCGCCAATAAGAATTTAACAAATGTTCATTAGTCAGATGGAGCCCACAAATTTCTGAATATTTGTCAGAATCTGATTGGCGTGCCCCACCACGCAGGCATGCCACTAAGGTGGAGCTAGCCGAATACTTTCTCGGGCTTGTGGCACTTCAAAGTTTGTTGACTACTATCTCCCTCAACGGGTATAAAGCTAATTGAGCTTAAAGTTATATGGAAGATTAGAAGGAAGCACCGAAGCATGTGATACCTTGCTTTTCTGTAAGGTAACAAATTTGAACTATTCGTAATTAAGATGCTGAAGTGGGGAATTAGTTGATTACTTGATTGCTTATGGGCTTACTTATGTTGTGATCGTCCTCGATGAGAAATGATTTCCCTTCTGTCCCATGTGTGTTTCTTCATTTGACTGTAATAGCGTTTGATAACTAATTTTGCCCACAGGAAGGATGTCAATTAATTTCCTTTTATGTCTATATAGAAAGTGGTTGATGCTCTTGTGTCATCACAGGTTTTTACTATTGTGAAGGTTATTAATATCAAGTGGCCAACGTTCTGTTGGAAGAGCCTCGTGGTTGAAAGAACGCCTTTGACCAAATGGCATCTCCCAGGAGTATTAAGCTTGCTGAAGAATTCCCTTAACTTGGAGTCTCTTACCATATATATAACCACAGGCGAAGGCTATCAAAGCTCTTTGCGGGTATGTGAAAGTTTCATATTCAGTAGTTTTTCTTTTTGATGTCAGGCATGCTGCTAAATGAGTTCTTTTGTACTTGTGCTGATACAGATTTGCCTTAGGAAACGGTATCTGAAAATGAATTTTCAGCGGATAAGAAGTCATCACCACTAAAAATACCTCAGGATATTTCGATTCACACCTATAATGATATGGTATCACTTGGAAAATCCACTCTTCTAACTTACCGAACCCTAGCTTGCCACAAAAGGAATCTACCTTAAGATACATAACCGAGTTTAAATTCACAGCTCAACGGAATTAACCAAAGAGATAGAGCGCATAATTTAGATAAATACGATCACAAAAGATCAGTTCAATTTTTTCAAACGAGCCATGCTACAACCACTTTTATAGTACTCCCCGACACTCCCCGAATCCCACACGGTTGTGCCACATCAGGTATTTAGAAACCCACCTCACCCCACCTTTCTTCTGCATCTCCTGACCCACTACACAATAGTGTTCTCTCTGTTCATTTCTCACTTTGTATCTCTCAACCCAATGTCTTTCTGTTGCATTCTTCTTTGATTATTTTCTTTTGTTATTTTCCACTACTACTAGTCTACAAGTTTAAGAAAACATCATATCATATTTACCAAAATATGTGTTTCTATATATTCCATCAAATATCTTCTGTACGGCATAATATTTAATCGTTTTATTTAGTTGCAATTTCATGATTTCTCGAACGTTGTAGTAATAAACTTGAACAAACAGACATTTTTCAAATACTTAACTGACCAAACCGGATTGAATGTTTCTTTTTTGAGTTTGATTTGCTTAAAATACATCTTAATAAAACGACATGATTGTTTGAGTTTGATTTCATTAAATCTTGTCAATCCTGAGTTGTATAGAAGATGATATATGAGCTCAAGTTGTGAAGATGCCTATAAAATGACCAATGCATCAACAGATGAAGTGACATTGTAAATGAGAATTTTTAGACATGAGGTTTTCATATTATTTTCAGAGTTCATAACATGAGATAAGATATTCTATGACACCGAAAATCTCATGTTTGTTCATGGCACGAGAATTTCTGAAAAACAATGAAATGACATTCGAAATGTGGTTTTCGCGTTATTTTTCAGAGTTCGTATTAGAAAAAATACAAGGCATGGGGTGGAGACATCGAAAATGAGATTTTAAACTTATTTTCAGTTTTCAGATATTAGTTATTACCTGATGTCTACATGAAGGATATGTCGACAAAATGGACGAGGAAATAAACAAACACATGGATTTTTTGCATTTCTTCTTTATTAAATGATCAAATCAGTGGATTGGTTTGATTATTTAGAGAAATAAACAGGGTGAAATTTTGCTTAGTCAATCCTTGTTCAGGAACAACTTAATTCATATATATAACCGTATTATAATTTATACAAAACAACTCTAATTAACAGAAAAAGGCGAAAGAAATACTGGTTCTACATTAACCTGCTTTGTTTGATTTCTCAAAAAAAAAAAATAGAAAAAACTGCATTGTTTGAAATGCACTGACGAGAAAACATTCTAAAAGGTCTCAGTTACACTAATAATATAAATTTTAGACACCCCTGTAAATTTTATTATGTTTCTTTAGTTTGTGCTTTGTGGTAATAAAACAGAGGCAAAAGAAGCTGAATGATTAAAGAGAAATATAATACTAGAATGTCTCAGAGGCCACATAAATGAGGACAGAGGAAAATAGTTGACTGTGGTGTAGGTATTGAATGAATTGACTTGGCCTTGCCACATGATTTGGGTGAGAGTCAACGAAAGTATTCATTGGTGCTAGCCTCACCATGTGGCATTCCTGCATGGTGGGACTTGCCAATCAAAATTTTAACAACTGTGCATGTGCACCAATTTCTGAATATTTGAATCTGATTGGTGTATGCCACTTTAGTGATACTTTCTCGAGAGTCGGGGAGCACAATGTCGAGGGATCAAATACAAATTATTCATGAAAACAGACAAAAAATTCTTGATAACTACGAATAATTCGTGAAGTAGACATCTACTTATCGTGGAACAACCCTCCAAAAATAGGAATAGCCACAATCAATGTTTCAAGAGTAAACAAGTCCCAAAATAATATACATAGTAAACTTGCATTGTTCTAGTTCCTATGACATAGTAAATAGTCTGTGATCAAATTTAGTGCTTCGGCTGAACAAACAACTTCCTGAATTCTCCAAATCCCGAGTACAAGTTTCTGGAGGCAGCAAAATACATTTGACTAAAACCCTGCGCAACCCCGCGTCATGCCAGAACAAAAAATATGTGTGCTTGAAGCATGAATATTTTTAGGAAAGAAAAAGAAAATGAAGGCGCGAAATCGATAAAGAAAATCATTGCATTTATTTGGGAAACTCATGGATAGAAATGGAAACTTAAATGATTTTTTTTTCTAAAAATTACATAAAAACCCACATAATTATCATTATTATTATTACTTCTTGTATGTCACATAGAATTGCAACTTTAGTAGTTCAAATCCTTCAAATTGTGGACAATTATTCGTCTGGCCACAGAACTACACTCATTTACTGTTCTTTTCTTTCCTTTTATTTTCTTTTAATTCACACAAATCAAAGAATGCACTTGGTTTATTTTTCCTTCAAATTTCTAGGTTTGCAGATACACCGTTAGAAATGAAGGTGGGGAAAATTCAAAATGAGGGGTTTGACCAATTGTTGTGAAACCATTTCTGGTTGTCGTTCCATTCTTCTCTTCAAAATGGAACTATCCTGGATCCAGACGGAAAAGTTTTCCAATCTGGATTTACCACATTTTTGTTATTATTATTATACCCATATAGTTTATGTATTTCAGTAATCTTCTTAAAACATCTATATTATAAATCAGGACGGTTGACTTTAAAATGTATTTTAGATCGTTAGACTGAATTAACCCCAGCCCTTAGATCTCACCTACCATCCCCTAACTACCCACTACTCAACTACCCACTTAACTACCCACTCCTTTTATCATAATTGTATAAAAAGTGGGCTTCCTTTATTCCTGATTATTTACTACAATTATTTATGTTGTTTTCATTTTCTGCCCATGTTTGTAGATAAAAATACTTATTTTATTTATGACATTACAATAGGTGAAACGTGTTTTTTGGGTAGTGCCCTCGGGCACGGGCAATCCCCTAGTACATATAAAAAACACATTATAAATACATTTGTATTTCGATTTTTAAAATTTACATGTTGACAAAATGTAGAAAACATTATCATAAAAAGGGATATAAACTAAAAAAATAATATTGGTGGATAGAGTTCGGTGTTCAAGTGTTCGGGCCCTGAGCTGGACCTGACGAAAACGAGAGGCAACAAACACGACGAAGTTTTTGACTGGGTCAGAACCCCTTCAAATATGTTCCGCTGTTGTTCCAAAATAGAGTGTTCCACTCATTACAGATCGGAACAGAAAGGAATTTTCAACTATGGTTTGACCTAATAAAACACCAGCTTAAAATAGTTTGTCCTCTTGCAGAAGCAGCAAAAAATGTAGAATAACTTAATGCTAAATAATCGTTAGTATCATTATGGTTCGTGGAACATGTCTCAAATTGCCAAATTCCTCTGATAAGATTTATAAGTCTTGTCAACTATGGTGTGCATGCAACTTTAAGAAACGTGCGAGCTTGAGGTTCACGATAGGTGACTTGTATGAACATTATCTAAGTACATTAAAAAAGATTCCTATATGAAAAAGAAAGAAGATTACCATGAATATTAGGGAGCTTATTTTCCTGGATGCTTTGCTTCATCATCCGATGTCTAGTACCTGAACACTTAAAATAATTGCTTATTTGTTTCTCCAGTGTGTGTTGGAACATTTTTGTCTGACAAAAGAACATCAGGGAAATTATTAAGTTTCGAAATTTAGAAAGGAATCCAGTCATTTCCTGCAAGACTGAGATTTAAAAAGAAAGGAAATTCTTATTAAGTTTCGAACTATGTATACTTGGCTGGATTAAGGTCTGAATTTGATCCAGGTTGCAAATTCTTGGGAAAGATACCCTTCCTTCATTGAAGGAGGTTTTTTCCTATGTTCCGGAAAAAGAAAGTCGTAGAATGGTGATGCTGGAAAAAACATTTGTGGTGGACAGTTCTGCCCTCGCAAGTCGGTTACTCTGCACCAGATAGAAAGTAGTGGAGGAGCAGTGCTGCAGTAGTGAGAAGGACACGAGATTGTGTGATTTTGCTAAAAAACTGGCCACACAAGAGAAACTTATTGGAAGCTTCACGGTAGGCCTACTGCTGATTGGTAACGGGAAAGGTTTGGTCAAAGAAAGAACCAGGCACTTACATTCATAATAAGGAGGAGATCTACACCGGAAGTCAAACATTTGGAGGACCTAGCGAAGAGCAAATTGAAACACTTAAGGCTTTACTCAACCAAATGATCACGGCCAAACCAAGATGTGCGCATGTCCAGCAATGTGATATCTCTAAGGCCTTAATTTCTTTTTTAGATTCCTCTCCTTGGATCTTAGACCCTGGTGCCTCAGATCATATGACGGGATCTTCCCATTTTTTTCTCCCCTTATCCATAGCTGATGGAAATGAGTGCCCTGTTGTTGCCCAAGGATTGATTCCCTTGACCACTACTTTGTCTCTTGATTGTGCCATACATGTTCCTAAACTAATATGTAATCTTATCTCAATCACAAAGCGCTCAAGAGATATGAATTGTTCGCTAACTTTCTTTCCGTCTCATTTTATAATCCAGAACATGAATACCGTGAAGATGATTGGGCGTGGTAAGGAGAAAGGTGGACTTTATATCTTAGATACTAAAGTGGAAGTGACATTGTGAGTATGGCTTGTTCATTAAAAATATATCAGATTTTTAGGCCGACTGTACTTTTTAGCTTTAAGTTTTTTTTGAAGGTAGCTTTAAGTTACGATAATCTTTAAAAAGAAAGCTAGATTTTTAGCTTTTATTGACGGCATTTTTTTAGCTTCAAATTTCAGGCCAGGTGAATAAATTTTCAGGCCACATGAGTGTATTTTTAGCTCTAATTTACGATGACATGTTATTGATGTCTTTTGTGGTGCTCAAATTTGTGTTTGTGCATTACGAGTATATAGAATGTCACATCTCCCTCTAGAAAACTCCAGTCGACTAGAGTTGGAAATAGATTCTCTTTCCAATGTTGTCGAGCATGATAACTGATACTCTGTACTAGAACAGTTTTTGAATCAAAGTTGGCTCGCAATCCGATTCTCAAAAAATTCAGCAACCCAGGTTGGGCATCTAAATTTTTTTTTAAATCCCAGACTTGATGATTGCATACCATATTTAACTTGGGACCCTTGGGGCGATATGTACCGTTGTGGAGAGTGGTGGAATCAGGCCTTGAGGTCACTTGTCAGGTGTTTCCTTTGACCATCTTTAACAAATCTACGTGCAGAAATTTCATTGTGCGAAATAACATGTTATGAAGTTAGTCTAATTCTGGGTTTCTACGACTTTGCATAGGTATTCTGGTATGCATTGTGTCTATTGATTTGTGCTTACTTGGTACATACCTTTTACTTGTTCAACTCATTCTATTTCGGTTTTGTAGAACAAGGGTCAGTGGATGCTGTCACACGATTTTGATGGGGAGAACTACTTGAACTCAGAAAAAGGCTATTTCCCTTGTCTGCAACACCATCTGAGAACTGTCACGCTTATTGGCTCAGTAACAGAACCATACACCGTAAAACTAATAGAGTTTCTTCTGAAGAAGGCAATGGTCTTGAATAAAATGGTAATCGTCGCGAAGAAGGATCGTTATGCAGAGGTGGACAGGCATCAAGCCCCGGTTGATCTTCTACACTTTTCTCAGAAGTTACGGAGCATGCATAGAGCCTCTTCTAATTCCACAATCCAGTTCTCATTTCCAGGTTTATGAGAGAGCTGCTGAAAGCTGCATATAGCCTTTTTCTGCAACTGTTTGGAAGCATTATGGTTATGCGATGTATGGCCTATTTTTCAACGTGTTCCCTGTATTCGCTATTGTTATCTGGGGATATTAACACTAACAAATTCTATTTTGAAAGGATCTTATTTGGTTTCAGGAGATGGGTCAAATAATAAACCTTGCTCTTGAAACCTCTTCACTGTTGCAATCTTTTAGGAGATCCACCGTTGCATTTTTTTTTTTTTTTGCGGGAAATTTAGAACTTCAAGTGATAATGATAAAGATAAATACAACCGCGTAGCCAAAGGACACCATCCGGACATACCAAACTAAGGATACTAATGCTAATGGGTCATAGAACTAGGGCAGGCTACACAATATGAAACTAAACGTGATAACCCACCAAACAAGACACCAACTAAGACAACCTCCTGAAAAACAAACTACCAAACTAAACACCAAAGCTAGCTGAGAGAGCCTAGCAGTGGCCAACCAGCAGAAAACTCAGAGACCATTACTACATCAGTTTCGAAAATATCCAAAGCAAACTTGATACATAAATAGAGATAATTTGAGAACCTGAGAACTAGCAACTTAGAAACAGGGCTTCTTAGACATCAATGAAGGGAATGACTGCTGACATAAGCTCATTGTCTGGAATGGGAGGGAACTCTTCTCCAGATGCAGCTCCAGAGGCACTAACACTTGAAGCTTCAAGGGATTGAATGACTTCTGGAGCATTAGAACTTCCTTCTCCTCCTGGGGCCTTAGCAGAAGCTTCAGCAGAAAATGCATTCTTGAAAGCAAAAGATCCTTGTACAGGGGGGAGGACTGCTAGAGGAACTGCTTGGGACACTTCCACCAAAGCCTGAGGATAAAACTGCACTTGACCTGGCAACCATTCTGGCCTTCCTTTCTTGACTTCAACTTCCACCCAACCTTCATTAGCTAAAAATAAACTCACAAAGTAAATCAACATAGAGTCAGAAAATTTGCAAGAGCCTCTGCCTGGTGAAACAAAGAGCTAGGTGTAGTATTTTGTTGCTCAAATAATCTTTTATTTCTGGTGATCCAAAGAATCCAGAATATAGCTGGAATCCAATGCCACTTATTTTGTTTTTGGAGTTTCTTTTTCTTGTTTAGCCATCTCAATAACCACTTATTGACATCTGAGGAGTAATGTGTTGGTTTCTGAAAGGGGTGAAGAGGGGCTCTACCCCAAAGCTCCCGAGCCTCAGTACAGTGGAGGAAAATGTGATTAGCATCTTCCATGTGATTTGGACAGCTAGGACAGAAGGGGTTTGAGGTGGCAATTCTAGAGTTAATATTGGAAAGACAAGGCAGAGAGTTAGTGCAAATTCTCCAAAAGAGATGAGTAATATTAGATGGTATTCCTGAGGACCAGAGTCTTTTCCAGTTGTAGTTAAGAGTTATGGGGTTAAAATGGATGTTGGCTGCTACTGACAGGGGTGAGGAGTTATTGAAGTTTTGCAGGAAATAGGCGGATTTAACAGAGAAGATTCCATTGGAGGAGGCTCCCCAATATGGGGTATCTGTGCTATCAAGACTTTCAATTGGTGTGTCTAGAATTCTATCTCTCAACCAATTAGGGAAGATATCACCTATTAGGTCAGTTTTTCACACTCTGTGTTGCTGATCAATCAAGTGACCAACCTTGGTGGGAATATTATGGTGGTTAGCTTGAAATAAGCATTCCTTAACTGAGGCCCCAGGCACATCTTTGATCCACCCATCATCACCCAACTCAATAACATTTCCTGTGGCAATTTTCCATCGCAGTCCCATTCTCAAAGTGCCTCTACCTTTACAGATGTTTTTCCAAGCAGAAGATGAGGAAGAAGCAGTGCAACAACCCCCTTATCCGGCTCGGACAAGCCGGGAGGGCGATGCTTAAAGTAACGGCGGACATCGAAAGCAAAACCTCCAGATATATATTACATCTTATTAAACATTTCACGAGTCTCTAGATATTACACACGCGTTTTCAAAACTACTATATTATGTTGACTAGTCAGACTACATTACTACTTGTGATATCCGTCTAAGTGAGTCTCGCACCCGGTCATGCCATAGTCTTCTTCTTCTAAACCTGCGGGGGAAGGAAACAAAGACCGCAGTTTTCTAAAGTCAGCATAAAATACTGAGCAAGTAACACCCAAGCTTGTAAAACAGAAGACGAGGCATGTTTACTTTTCATAAAAATAACAAAGAGGAAGAAATTGTAAAACAGTAAAGTAGGACTCAAATGAGATTTTCTCTTTCTTTCAAGCTTTCTTTCTTAACTTTCAAGCGGGGAGTATAATTCCCAATCTTTTATTCTCTTTCTTTTAGAAATATCCAAAACTGTATTATTATCTTTGTTGATACGGGGAAGGAACTATCCATCTCGCATACTCCAAGACCTTAAGTGCCGGCACCCCCCTAAGACTTCTTGCGGCCAGAGAGGTGAGTACATGGAGCAATAATAACCACGGGCCGAGTCAAGCTCGACGATACTAAAATAATAACCACGGGACGAGTCAAGCTCGACAATAATAATAACCACGGGCCGAGTCAAGCTCGACAATAATAAAATAATAACCACGGACCGTGTGACAGAAGTCAGCACGACAATAATAAGCTTCTCCCGCACAACTCTTTCCACTTTACGTTATTACGCATTATTAGTCTTTGTGTGACAGTATCCAATCAAAGCAGCTTCTTTAAAATGTAAAGTAGTCACAAATAAGAACATATAATTCATAAACACATTTTGAGACAAGTATTAAAATCACGTTACGACACGAAGGAAGCTGGGCTAGCTAGGCTTGGCATATTACTTACCTTGGTCCTTAGCAATGTAGCACGTAAAATCTTCTAGAACGTCACGTGGCCCTCGTCTACAACTTGTCACCTACACGGTACATTTCTTTATTCGATCACATGTTTATCGACACAAATATACAATTATAAATTATTATAAGTCTACCAATTTTTATTTTAAATCTCTTAATTCTTACTATATGTGTATAGATAATATTCTAAACTTTAATGTTATGTAGAAACTCATAATTTAAGTCCATAAACTTTTGATAATTATTAAATACTAATTTATTAACATATCTATTTCTAATTAACCAATAAATTAATTTAGTCATTTATTTATCAAACTTATCAAATAAATTGTAGAAACTATTTATAATATTTTTAGAGGAAAATACAAGTTGGAGAATTTATTCTTTTATTATTAATACAATTAAACGGTTGTTATTAATTGAGAAAGAATTTAATTTAAAATTCTAAAATATTCTTATTTACCAAATAATTCAAAATACACCGAAAATAAATAATTACAAGTTATAATTCTAGCTTGTTTATTTTTAAGAAAATAATTTCTATTTAACTAGCCTCTATTTTATCTATATGATTAATTTAACTTACTCTTTATTTGTTACTATTATCACTATTATTAATTCTATTATAACGACCATTATTATTATCTCTATTAGTATATATCATTTTTGTTAGTCTTATTCTTATTATTGTTATTACTATTTATCATAATCACTACTACTATTACTATTACTATTATTATTAGTATCACTTCTATTTTTATAATTGCTATTATTATTATTATTATTATTATTATTATTATTATTATTACTACTACTACTAGTATTCTTATTACTATTTATTATAATTGCTACTACTACTATTATTATTATTGTTACTACTACTACTACTATTATTATTATTATTATTAAATTAGAATAGTAGCTAAAAAGTGTAGAAATAAATTTAAACATTGAAATCTTATTTTTATTTCATTTTTATGTTTCAGATTGTTAAATAGCAAAGGACCCCTCATGTTTTAATGAAATAACATAAATACCCCCCTCTTGTAACTAAAACAGTTTCTGAAAAATACAATTGTCTCCCCCTAAGCATGAGTTTCAAACTTGATCAATCTAAATGCGAATTCAAGTATCAAGACGAGATTTCGAATGTATAAATCAACTCAGGGTGATGAATAGAGCATACCGGAACCAAGAATCGCAAGAAACGGTCGAGAATTGAATCGGGTCAAGTTGCCGAACGGTGGCGCCGGAGGTGGAGCTCGACCGGACCTTCTCCGGTGGTTCTGGGCTTCAATTGATCCTTCTCCTGGCTTGGTCGGCCCTCCTAGAGGCCATAGAGATGAAGAAAGAGAGGTGGGTAGCTCTGTTTCGGTTCGGGTGGAGTTTGGCCGGAGTTTCGCCGGCGTTAATGGAGGTTCGGCGGTGATGATGGCGGTGCTCTGTTACTGCAGCTAGTTTGCTGCTGGGTTCTTCTTCTTCTTCTACTTGTTTCAGGTCGTTGCAGAGGGGAGAAAGAGAGAGAAGAGCAGGGGTGGTGGCTGTGGGTCTCTCGGTTTCTTCCCCGACGGTGGTAGCGGCGGCAGTGGTGGCTGTGTTGCCACTGTTAGCTGCTACTGCTGCTGTCTGGTCTCTGTTTTTGAACAGAGAAATGGGTGAAACAGAGTAGAGAGAGACGGAGAGATGGTGGCAGAGAAGTGGAGGTGGAGGTGGCGGTTGTTTCTCGCCGGAGTTGCAGCGGCGGTGGTTGTTGCTTCTAGCCACCGCTGCTGCTGCTGTTATTTCTCTGTTCATGACAGGGAGCACGAGAGAGAGAGAAACAGAGGCTAGAGAATATGGAGGTGGCCGTGGTGGTGCTCACGGTGGTGGTGTTGGTGATTTCACCGGCGATTTCGCCGGAGACGAAGAAGATGGTGAGGGTGGTGATGGAGGAAGTTGTTGTTGTTTCTGTTGTTGTGTCGAGACAGAGAGATTGTGAGAGAGAGAAGCAGAGCTAGAAGAGATGGTGGTTGTGGTTTTGTTGTCGATGGTGTTTGGCGGTGGTGTTGACGGTGGTCGTGGACTCGTGGTGGTTGATGATGATGATGATGTTGCTGGTGGTGATGAATCTGCTGATGATGAAGGGGATGGTGATGAGTTGTTTATATATATGGAGGAGGTGGCGGTGGAAGAGAAGATGTTGAGTTCGGTGGTGGTGAAAAATCAAACCGAAGGAAAAATCTCTAAGGAGATGAATTCAAGTTGAAGATGAAGTCCCGAGAAAGTATAGGGTGTGGTTGGGCACACCGAATGGCAGTGTGATTGTGTGTGGCAAATACACACAAGTATCGTCGTGGTCGTACACGTGCTAACGATAAAGAAATTTACCCGAATTAAATTACAAGTATTAATCTAACGTCTCCTAAAATTTTACCCGAATAATTTTCTCACATTATTATTATTCTTATTTTTATTATAATTGTTATTATTATTTTCTACTAATAATGTAACGTAGCATATTATTATTATTTTTCTAATATACCGTCTAACTCATAGAATATAGCATTTTCTCACAACGAATGGTTACTAAAATAATTTACTATTAATTTACTTTAAATACCAAAATACTACGATAGTTTACTGAATATTATTTTATCACAATTAATTATTATTTAGCTTTCAAAATTCTTACGCAAACTTCTTAACGAATAAAATTTTAAATCTAGGAAATCCCAAATAATTTCTCGAAAATTCTAAACTAAGATTTGCACGTTTTAAATTACCAAACTACCCCTAAGATAAATACGGAGTATTACATTCTTCCCCCCTTAGAATGAGCTTCGTCCTCGAAGCTCGAGTCAAAACTGGTTTCTGGTCTTTGTGTCTCTACTAATGCTATAATGTTTAGCAGGCTATCAATAGAATGACGTAGTATGAGGTATGGTACATGAAATTACTATTCTAGTCCGTTCTAGTAGGAAACATTTGGTCAAATAATGCATATGAACTTTTCACATACTCAAGTCTTTAAGGAATATGTCACAACCAGGGATTAGATAATAGCAACAAATCACATAGCACATCTCGTCGGGGTATACATAGATTGGTCCACCAGTAAATAGACAGGTATAGGTATAAATCACCACTAGGGTCGTAAAACAAGTTAGTTCCAGATAACACGTAGCAACTTTCCACGTAGGAGGAAGTGACCAACATCTCCCCAAGTACCCGGCTTTCCGTATTTTATCTTGCCCTAAGTTCATTTTAGGTTACCCTACAGGTTTTAATCCCGTGTTGGAACGAACTGCTCTGATACCACCTGCAACAACCCCCTTATCCGGCTCGGACAAGCCGGGAGGGCGATGCTTAAAGTAACGGCGGACATCGAAAGCAAAACCTCCAGATATATATTACATCTTATTAAACATTTCACGAGTCTCTAGATATTACACACGCGTTTTCAAAACTACTATATTATGTTGACTAGTCAGACTACATTACTACTTGTGATATCCGTCTAAGTGAGTCTCGCACCCGGTCATGCCATAGTCTTCTTCTTCTAAACCTGCGGGGGAAGGAAACAAAGACCGCAGTTTTCTAAAGTCAGCATAAAATACTGAGCAAGTAACACCCAAGCTTGTAAAACAGAAGACGAGGCATGTTTACTTTTCATAAAAATAACAAAGAGGAAGAAATTGTAAAACAGTAAAGTAGGACTCAAATGAGATTTTCTCTTTCTTTCAAGCTTTCTTTCTTAACTTTCAAGCGGGGAGTATAATTCCCAATCTTTTATTCTCTTTCTTTTAGAAATATCCAAAACTGTATTATTATCTTTGTTGATACGGGGAAGGAACTATCCATCTCGCATACTCCAAGACCTTAAGTGCCGGCACCCCCCTAAGACTTCTTGCGGCCAGAGAGGTGAGTACATGGAGCAATAATAACCACGGGCCGAGTCAAGCTCGACGATACTAAAATAATAACCACGGGACGAGTCAAGCTCGACAATAATAATAACCACGGGCCGAGTCAAGCTCGACAATAATAAAATAATAACCACGGACCGTGTGACAGAAGTCAGCACGACAATAATAAGCTTCTCCCGCACAACTCTTTCCACTTTACGTTATTACGCATTATTAGTCTTTGTGTGACAGTATCCAATCAAAGCAGCTTCTTTAAAATGTAAAGTAGTCACAAATAAGAACATATAATTCATAAACACATTTTGAGACAAGTATTAAAATCACGTTACGACACGAAGGAAGCTGGGCTAGCTAGGCTTGGCATATTACTTACCTTGGTCCTTAGCAATGTAGCACGTAAAATCTTCTAGAACGTCACGTGGCCCTCGTCTACAACTTGTCACCTACACGGTACATTTCTTTATTCGATCACATGTTTATCGACACAAATATACAATTATAAATTATTATAAGTCTACCAATTTTTATTTTAAATCTCTTAATTCTTACTATATGTGTATAGATAATATTCTAAACTTTAATGTTATGTAGAAACTCATAATTTAAGTCCATAAACTTTTGATAATTATTAAATACTAATTTATTAACATATCTATTTCTAATTAACCAATAAATTAATTTAGTCATTTATTTATCAAACTTATCAAATAAATTGTAGAAACTATTTATAATATTTTTAGAGGAAAATACAAGTTGGAGAATTTATTCTTTTATTATTAATACAATTAAACGGTTGTTATTAATTGAGAAAGAATTTAATTTAAAATTCTAAAATATTCTTATTTACCAAATAATTCAAAATACACCGAAAATAAATAATTACAAGTTATAATTCTAGCTTGTTTATTTTTAAGAAAATAATTTCTATTTAACTAGCCTCTATTTTATCTATATGATTAATTTATTTAACTTACTCTTTATTTGTTACTATTATCACTATTATTAATTCTATTATAACGACCATTATTATTATCTCTATTAGTATATATCATTTTTGTTAGTCTTATTCTTATTATTGTTATTACTATTTATCATAATCACTACTACTATTACTATTACTATTATTATTAGTATCACTTCTATTTTTATAATTGCTATTATTATTATTATTATTATTATTATTATTATTATTATTATTATTATTATTATTATTATTATTACTACTACTACTACTAGTATTCTTATTACTATTTATTATAATTGCTACTACTACTATTATTATTATTGTTACTACTACTACTACTACTATTATTATTATTATTATTAAATTAGAATAGTAGCTAAAAAGTGTAGAAATAAATTTAAACATTGAAATCTTATTTTTATTTCATTTTTATGTTTCAGATTGTTAAATAGCAAAGGAACCCTCATGTTTTAATGAAATAACATAAATACCCCCCTCTTGTAACTAAAACAGTTTCTGAAAAATACAATTGTCTCCCCCTAAGCATGAGTTTCAAACTTGATCAATCTAAATGCGAATTCAAGTATCAAGACGAGATTTCGAATGTATAAATCAACTCAGGGTGATGAATAGAGCATACCGGAACCAAGAATCGCAAGAAACGGTCGAGAATTGAATCGGGTCAAGTTGCCGAACGGTGGCGCCGGAGGTGGAGCTCGACCGGACCTTCTCCGGTGGTTCTGGGCTTCAATTGATCCTTCTCCTGGCTTGGTCGGCCCTCCTAGAGGCCATAGAGATGAAGAAAGAGAGGTGGGTAGCTCTGTTTCGGTTCGGGTGGAGTTTGGCCGGAGTTTCGCCGGCGTTAATGGAGGTTCGGCGGTGATGATGGCGGTGCTCTGTTACTGCAGCTAGTTTGCTGCTGGGTTCTTCTTCTTCTTCTACTTGTTTCAGGTCGTTGCAGAGGGGAGAAAGAGAGAGAAGAGCAGGGGTGGTGGCTGTGGGTCTCTCGGTTTCTTCCCCGACGGTGGTAGCGGCGGCAGTGGTGGCTGTGTTGCCACTGTTAGCTGCTACTGCTGCTGTCTGGTCTCTGTTTTTGAACAGAGAAATGGGTGAAACAGAGTAGAGAGAGACGGAGAGATGGTGGCAGAGAAGTGGAGGTGGAGGTGGCGGTTGTTTCTCGCCGGAGTTGCAGCGGCGGTGGTTGTTGCTTCTAGCCACCGCTGCTGCTGCTGTTATTTCTCTGTTCATGACAGGGAGCACGAGAGAGAGAGAAACAGAGGCTAGAGAATATGGAGGTGGCCGTGGTGGTGCTCACGGTGGTGGTGTTGGTGATTTCACCGGCGATTTCGCCGGAGACGAAGAAGATGGTGAGGGTGGTGATGGAGGAAGTTGTTGTTGTTTCTGTTGTTGTGTCGAGACAGAGAGATTGTGAGAGAGAGAAGCAGAGCTAGAAGAGATGGTGGTTGTGGTTTTGTTGTCGATGGTGTTTGGCGGTGGTGTTGACGGTGGTCGTGGACTCGTGGTGGTTGATGATGATGATGATGTTGCTGGTGGTGATGAATCTGCTGATGATGAAGGGGATGGTGATGAGTTGTTTATATATATGGAGGAGGTGGCGGTGGAAGAGAAGATGTTGAGTTCGGTGGTGGTGAAAAATCAAACCGAAGGAAAAATCTCTAAGGAGATGAATTCAAGTTGAAGATGAAGTCCCGAGAAAGTATAGGGTGTGGTTGGGCACACCGAATGGCAGTGTGATTGTGTGTGGCAAATACACACAAGTATCGTCGTGGTCGTACACGTGCTAACGATAAAGAAATTTACCCGAATTAAATTACAAGTATTAATCTAACGTCTCCTAAAATTTTACCCGAATAATTTTCTCACATTATTATTATTCTTATTTTTATTATAATTGTTATTATTATTTTCTACTAATAATGTAACGTAGCATATTATTATTATTTTTCTAATATACCGTCTAACTCATAGAATATAGCATTTTCTCACAACGAATGGTTACTAAAATAATTTACTATTAATTTACTTTAAATACCAAAATACTACGATAGTTTACTGAATATTATTTTATCACAATTAATTATTATTTAGCTTTCAAAATTCTTACGCAAACTTCTTAACGAATAAAATTTTAAATCTAGGAAATCCCAAATAATTTCTCGAAAATTCTAAACTAAGATTTGCACGTTTTAAATTACCAAACTACCCCTAAGATAAATACGGAGTATTACAAGCAGGGTTGAGGCTCAAAAAAGTTTTTCTTTTGCAATATTTTGCAGAAAAATATTTTGTGAAAAGGGAGTTATGGTCCTTGAGGATTCTCCAACTGCTTTTAGCCAAAAGTGCATTATTAAAACATTGTAAATTCTTAAAACCCAATCCCCCATTCTTGGGTTTATTACAAAGAAAGTCCCAAGAGAGCCAATGAATACGCTTTTTATTGCAGTCCCCTGACCAGTAAAATTTAGAGAAGACAGTTTTAATAGTGTTACAATCTTTCTTTGGGAAGAGGCAAATGGACATGGGATAAACAAGGTAGCTGCTAAGAACAGACTTAATCAAAGTGGCTCTTCCTAAGGGATTGAGAAGAAGACCTTGCCAAGAAGCACACTTATGTATGACCTTGTCTATGGTGTTTTTGATAATAGCCTTACTAGTCCCTTTATTGTCAAGAGAGATACCTAGATACTTCCCTATGCAGTCACTTGGAGCTAGTCCTAGGCAGTTGAGGAAGTGATTCTTATCAGCAGGGGAGCAATTAGGACTAAAGACTAGAGAAGACTTGTCTAAGTTTATAGATTGACCTGATTGAGTAGCATATAGGTCAAGAATGAGCCTAATGTTAGTACTGGTCTGAGGGCAAACTTTGAAGAAGAGAAGGGTGCCATCAGCAAACTGCAAGTGGGAAATTGTCTGATTATTGGTAAAGGGAATGCCTTGCAGAAGTCCATCCTCTTTAGCAGTTGTGAGAGAGCTTGAAAGGACTTCTGCACAAAGAGAAAAAAGGAAGGGGGAGAGAGGGTCACCTTGCCTTAGACCTCTATTAGGTTTGAAGAACTTAGAGTGAGATCTATTGAGAATGATGGAATAGGTGACAGTGGTAATGCATTGCATAATAAGCTTGATAAAATGGGAGGGGAAGTGCATTTGTACCATGACCTGTTCAAGAAAATCCCATCTAATACGATCAAAAGCTTTGGAGATATCTAATTTCAGAGCTCCTAACTTAGATTGATTATTAGTCTTAGCTTTGTGGATGGTATGAACAAGATCTTGGCCAATGAAAATGTTATCTTGGATTAGCCTTTGGGGGATAAAACCATTTTGGTTAATAGAAATGAGGGAGGGAAGGACTTGCTTAAGCCTATTAGCCAAGACTTTGGCTATTATTCTGTAGAGTACATTGCATAAGCTAATAGGTCTGAAGTCACCAACTTTAAGAGGGTTATGGCACTTAGGTATGAGAATTATATGGGTTTTGTTTATTTCTTTGAGCAAATGACCTGAATTGAGGAAGGAAAGCACTGCTGTTATAATGGTGGTGGAGCAAAGGGTCCAATTTTTTTGAAAGAAGGCTGGCTGGAAGCCATCAGGGCCTGGAGCTTTTAGGGGAGCCATTTCAAAGACTGCTTGAGTGACTTCAGTTGCAGAGAATGATTTAGAGAGGAGGCTTTGCTGTTCAGGGGTTAAAAATTTAGTAATGTTGAAAAGAAGAGAAAATGAGAACAAGTTGTCATTTTGGGCTGAGAGATCAGCTAGACTGGGTGAGGGTTCAGAGTAAATGGATTGGAAGTGATCAAGGAACAGATTCATTATGTCATTGTGATCTGTTACAAAGGAGCCATCAAAAAGTTGAATGTTCCAAATTCCATTAAAAGTCTTTTTGATTTTGGTGCAAGCATGGAAAAACTTTGTATTTTTATTTCCCTCTTTTAGCCACTTACATCTAGCTCTATGAGCCCAATAGATTTCTTATTGGTTAAGCAGGTCCTGTAGTTGATGACGAAGATGTATAAAAGAGGAGGCTGCTTGAGGATCTGGTAGGAGAGATTGTTGAAAGGCAAGTTGGGTTTTAACATTATTAATCTGATTTTGCAGAGAGGGTCTAGAAGAGGCCCAGGCCCTAAAAGCTTTAAGAGTGATAGGTAGAAGCTTGGCCACTCTGAAACATGGTGATCCTGGAATGGGAATGCTCCAAATATATTTCAGGAGCTCCTTAGAATCAGCAGTATTCAGCCACCAAATTTCAAAACGTCTGGGAGGGAAGCTGATGGTAGAGGGTTGGGAGAATTTTAAAACCATAGGAGAGTGATCAGAGGAGCCAATGCCAAGGTTATGAATAGTTAGATCAGGAAAAGAGTTAATTAGACTAACATTGCACCACGCTCTGTCAAGTCTTTCAAAAGTAGGAGAGCTACTTAATCTATCGTTAGTCCAGGTAAACCAAGGACCAATATTTTTAACTTCAAACAGCGCCCATTTATTTAAGAAATTGAGAAGGGTTTCAGAACCTCTAATGTTAGAAGCACAAGGCCCCATTTTATCATGAGGAAAGAGAACCTGATTGAAGTCCCCCACTAACACCAAGGGACTATTAACCGGGAGAATAGAATCAAAGAGATTCCAAACATGCAAACGCTGATCAAAATTAGGATTGCCATACACTAAACCTATGTACCAAGAGGGAAGTGAAGGGTTTGAATTTGATATTTCAAGGAGAAGCAGATTGTCCGAAGACCATTTCAGAGAGGCAGATAAAAGAGAGGAATGCCAGGCACACCAAAGACCACCACTAGAGCCTATAGGATCAATGAAACAGTGTTTGTCAAAACCTAATTTACGAACTTTCCTTTGAATGAAACAACTTTTTTGTTTAGTTTCAGAAAGAAAAAGAAGAACAGGTTTAAATTTACGGGTCAGTGAAAAAACTTCACGAATTGCAGAGTCCTGCCCCAAGCCTCTGCAATTCCAGCTAATAATATTCATGGCTCTCTTGGGGGTTGTTGAGGGACAACCACCCTAAACCCAGAATTAAATTTTTTGTTGGGATGCAATTCAGAAGGATCTGTGTCACACAGTGGCCTTAAACGTTTTTTGAACTTGAACTTGAAAAATTGGTTTGAAAAGGGGTTGAAATTTAAAGATTGAATTAGATCATGAAAACATTTAAAGATACCTTTTTGAGCCTCCATTTTGGCAGTGGTTTTTTGCTTCTTCCCTTTCCCCTTAATGTCCGCCACCGAGGCCACTGGGATTTCTCTATTCTTTGACACCTTTTTCAATGCCGGAATTTGCAAGGCTCCTTTTGGCTTGCTGATGAGTTTATCTTTGCCTTTTCCCAAGTTTTTCCCCAAATTTTTCTTAACCTCCTTTTTCTGCACGATCCCCATCTCCTTTTTGGCCTCACCTCTTTTCCCTCTGGTCTTTTTTGGGATCGAAGGGCTAACTTCTTTGAGCATCTTATCAATATCAACCACCTCTTTCTTTCTCTGTTCTAGATCAGTGTATGCCTCCGAAGTGTTTGAGGGAGTAAAGTCAAGGGCTTTGATGGAGAAGCCAGAAAGGGAGGAAAGCATTTTATAGGTGGTGGGTAATTGCCTCATTTGGGATGTGTGTGTTGGGAGAAGAGGAGGGTTGTGACAAGAGAGAGATAGAGACTTAGATGGCAACTGCTGAAAAGGGGTCCTTGGGGATTGGTCGAAGTGTTTTATAGTGGTGATAGGGGGAGGCTTTTCAGTTCGTGGATAAAAGAATCTCCCGTTTCAAAAAAAGGATGCATGGCTCTATTGAATGGATTGAATGGAGTTTCTGGAACTGCACCCTCATTCATTGGAGGCGGTTGAGATGGTTTGGGCTGGGAACATGAACCACTATTGATTGTGGACGGTTGGGATGGGTGAGAGAGAGAGTCAGCCATAACTGCTTCGGGAACGTGTGCATGAACTGGCAGAGAAGAGGAAGGGTGGTGCTGGGGAAGAAGAAACGTCTGAGATTGTTGGATTAAATGATGAATGTTGGGGAAGTAGCTTTGTATAAAAGCAGAGGTGGCATTCATGAGAGAAGTTTGATTTGAGGGTGCATTTTCTGGGTTGGAGGGTGGGGTAAAAAAGTTAGCAGAGTCATTAGATGAAGGTGAGTGATTTGCAGATGGTTGTTGTGGTGGCAGGGGGGACCTTGATTTGGGTCATGAGAGACAGAGAGTTCTTGAAAGGTATAGATAGGGTTTACACTAGAATCAAGCTTGATGGTGCGGTGAGGGCCATACTTTGAGTGAAACTTTAATAGGTGTGTAAACATTTTCCGATGAGGATTAACATGGAAGGGGTAGGCAGAGAGATGGTGAGATTGCAGGTATCGAGCTTCCAGCTTCTCCAAAACCGCCACAAGGTTAGTATTACAGTGTCTGTTATCGTGACCTATACAACCACACCTGTAACAAACCTTGAAAATTCTTTCATACCTGAAAAAAACCCACTTGAATTCATCTTCCCCTGGGAAATTCACATAAACACCAGGTGTTAAAGCCTGATCCAGAACCACTCTGGATTTGATTCGTAAACCTTGCATGCTTCGGACTCTGTTAAAAGACCAATCCACAACCACAAGATCCCCAACCAAATTGCCCATTTTTTCTGCTGTTTCAAAATCGAAACCTTCTAGCGAAATATTAGGAACTTGAAACCAAACATCTGCTTTTGTGAAATCTATTTCTGAAAGAGCTTGATTGTTCAATCTTTCTTTAAAAACCAGTGAAAGGCCATGAATAGAGACCAGAGATTCATTGAGAAAAAAATCTTTTATCTTTTGGATTTTGAAAGTGGAAGAGGTAAAAAATCACCCTTTTTTTCAATCCAAACGAACAAAAAGTTTTCCAAGCTTTGCTAATGGCTTTTTGCATGACTGCAGGCGACAAAGAGGTCTTTCCCAGGAATTTAGCGATCAACGTGTTTTTCAGGATCTCTCTGAAGGTGAATGCTCTTGAGGGATCCAGGGAAAGCACAGAACCTCTCTCGTCAAGCCGTTCCTCCATGGAATCGTTTGAAGGGGGGCTGTTAGAGTCGTATTGGTAGGGTTTGGACATAGTGGTAAGGAATAAAGGTCACAGAGAAGAAGATCAGAGAGAATGGGATTGGAAAGGTATTCACTACTAGGGAGGGCACAGAGATGAACTAGGTGCAAAGGGTCCTGCAAAACATATAGGAGAACAATTAGAACATAAACAAATAGAACCAAGAAACAAAAAAGAACAATGGGATAATGCATGTGGAGGGAATGAGATGATGACTGCAGCTTCTGCAGATGGGAGAAGTGCTTCACTAGCTAAAAACTTCTCCTTGAGATCTTGATCACCTGCAAGGAGATTGTGTTAGTAGGCACTAGACTATGATGATGGGAGATTAGAGGTTGAGAGAAAGATTAGAATTAGAGAAAGTGTGCTAGAGTAACCAAATAAAGCAATAAAAAAAAGGGGGGATAGTGCATGGCTGCAACAGCTATTGGTTGCAGGGTCACCGAGGAAGGTAGAGAATTGCAACGGTTGGTGAGAGAGCGGAGGAGATTGGGTGGACAGGAGCTTGAAACAAGGTGGAGGTGACGGCTCGAGGAGCAGAGGGGGAGATGCTCTAGAGAGAGCAGTTCTGGGGTTGGTTGTTGACGGGCCGTTGCATTTGTATCAAGTTGATAGAACATCTTTACAAAAGTGTCCTGCTGTTACCACCGTTCGTTCTCCCAGATGTCCATGTGTGATTATTTGTCTCGGTTTCCACTAAATTCTAGTACCACTCTGTCCCTGCTTTTTCTTCCCAATATGATTTTTATCACTATTGACTGGGTCACTTTGACCCGGTGGTTTGGATAGCAAAATGATACAATATTTTGATAATCTTTTTATGGTGTTGTATAGTAAAAGTTGTTCTATAACACGGTGAAAAATTTATCAAAAAATGACATCGTCTTGTTATCCAAAATATCCGGTCAAAGTAACCCAAATACGAGTCAAAAAGTCAACATGGGGAAAAAGAGCAGGGACGGAGTGGTATTTTACAAGTAGATATAAACATATTTATTCCTATTTGCACCACAGGAGGTGACCTCGTGATGTCATTGGTGCGGGCAGGGCACGGTTTCAGGGCGGGTTGGGAGGGGACTAGTGCATGCTGCGCGTCGGAGTGAGAGGGGCGGGGCTGGTCGGAGGGGGGAATCTTGTTCAGCCAATCCCGTGTAAATAAACTATTATATATATATGTTATATATATTCGTATATATTTATGTATATATATATATATACACACACACATAAATTGTATTGACCAACTTGACCAAATTACCCTCCACAGTAGCCATTTTTTCACATATTTCTGTCCAACATATCGATGGAAAGTAGATAACACCGTTGCAACAAATTGGAAGAATGAGTATTACGGATGTTGCAATTGAAATTGTGGGTATCAAGCCCACACAAAATCCAAACTATGTGTACCACCGATGCAATTTAGCGTTACAAAACATGGTAGTGTGGTTGAGGGGACCGGCTCGACGTTTGGTTGAACCGGTGCGGGTCCGAGTGAGAGGGGGCAGGGCATGCCAGGTTAGAGGAGGGAAAAATCATGCGCGGTCCGGGTCGCGTCCTAGGGCAGTGGGTTGGAGGGTGGGCTGGATTAGGGGGGTTGGCGGAAGGTTGTGACGGTTTAAACCGCGGGCAGACCCCTTTGACACCACAAAGGGAACCTAGACCCGAGACAAGGCCGGCCCTATACTCTTTTGGGCCCTAGGCAAAAGCTTGCCATGAGACCCTACTGTACTAATGTGTAATTCAGACAATAGCTGTTAAGGTAAATGAACAGTTCAAAAGTATGATCGGTGATAAGAAAACAAAATATGTGAACACAATTCACTAATTATCTAAACCAACTAATAAGGTTATAAGAAAACAAAATATGTAAACACATTTACTCGGCTATCTAAACTTTTCAATACACTTTTATTGCTTTACACTATCTAAAATGTGTATTCATAGATGGTATGTTGTTTATATATCTACTTGTCACATACAAGGAGGGGGCCCTTCCTGTACTCGGGGCCTAGGCGACAACCTAAATTGGATAGTGGAAGGGCCGGCTCTGACCTGAGAACTAAATTCAAGGCTAAGATGTCCATGTGTGAACATTGCTACTGTACTTGCTAGTCTCAATATCCACTAAGTGCATTTTTTTTCCTGATCCAAAAGAACATTTCATTAAACAAGGCAAGTAAGCCTATCATGAGCTACAGCTCTTACAAAACTTTCATCAACTAATACATCACTACCTGACTCCACACCAACATGAATTTTTTAGCTAAAATAACTGCTACTACATTTGCTTTCCTACTAATTCAAAAAGCCTTTAACTCTCTGTTAGCATCCAAAAGAGCAAAAACATTTAAAATGTCAAAAATCTCCCATCTAGTAGCAAACATCTTCATCACCATGTCCACTAAAGAAATGCAATCACTCTCAAAACTAAGCCTGTGGAGATACACCATCTCAGACTTAGCCTCAAGAGCAAAAGTAGCACCACCTTTCAATTATCCTCATTCATTTGGTAAGGACTACCTTCAACTTCACTTAGCTATTTGTAGGCTTAGATTCTAGAAGTACCGTATACCCAATTTTCACTCGTTTTTACTGAGTATTTCCCTGTAACATCCCAACTTCTGAGGAAGAGAGATTTTTAAGATCGCATGAGCTGTTGTAGAAGAAAATAAATTTAGAATGAAATTCACCTTCCATCTCTGTTTGCACCATTAATGAGCTCAACTACATTTTTCTTGGCCAAACTTTTTGGGATTTCTAGCTCCCCACATGCCTCGTCGTTTATCCAATTATCTTGGATTTGAGCTTTAAGACCAGAATTCACCCATCATCTGCCTTGCTTCTCGGGTAAATTTCTCCCTGCCAAGATACTGTTCCAGGACCAACAACCATTGTTGCCTTTCATGCGATAGTGAACTCTTTTAAGGAACGTAGCCAACAATGAGTTAGGAGCTTGGATCAATCTCTAGCCTACTTTGGCCAAATGAGCAACATTGAATGCTCTAAAATCTCTAAGCCCCACTCCTCCTTTTCTTTTTGGCAAATATTTTATTCTAAGCAACCCAAGCAATAGACTGTTTGAGGAGGAAACACTGCATTATATAGATGGGGATGGCTTGCACCACTGATTTTTATCAACACTTCTTTGCTAGCTTGAGAGAGAAGAAGACATTTCAAACCTTTCATTTTTGCTCTTGTCCAGCCACTAATAAGCCGAAGGCTTCAGATTTTGACTTTCCCAAAAATGTTGGGATTCCAAGGTACATGGCAGCATTAGACATTTCTTTGACACCAGACCTGCTACCCATGGCTTCTTTGAAATTTGTAGGAGTATTTGGGGAATAAAATGACAGAAGCTTTTCGAATGTTCACTTTCATACCGATGTGTTTTCAAATTCAGCTACCAGATGAAAGAAATCATCCATATCTCTTTCTTTAGCTTGGAGAAATATAATTGAATCATCAACAAAGAGGAGATGGAAAATATGAATAGCTTGTTTACTCACTTCGATCCCAGAGAGAATGTTGTCATGTTGTGCTTTATCTAAAATCTTTGAGAAGACCCCTGTAATCACTACAAAGAGATAGGGGTATGTGGGTCCCCATGTCTAAGACCCCTCTAAGGAGTAAAAAAATGATAATGCTCCTGATTTACAAAACCCGTAGATGTCACTGTGGTTACACATTGCATCACAAGATTCACCAATTCACTGCAAAAACCCAACTTCTTCATAACGTCCAACAAGTCCAACACACTCTGTCATATGCTTTAGCTATGTCTAGTTTGATAGCTGCACAACCAACCTTCCATGGTTTCTTTCTTATCACATAATGAAAGACTTCTTGGGCCATCACAAGATTGTTTTGGACCAATCTTTCTAGAATAAAACCCTCCTGGTACTCTCCTGTAATCTTTTTAAGGATTTGTTTAGTCAATTGGCTAGCACTTTAGCCACCACTTTGTAACATAAGTTGCAAAGGCATATATGCGTTAAGTCAGCATGACACTGAGGGTAAGATTTAGGGATAAGGGCTATTATAGTCTTATTCTAACTCTTAGGCAAGAAATCACTTCTGAATCATTTCTAAATTGCTTGCACTAACTCACCATGAATAGTCTGCCACTGTTCTTGGAAGAACTTCTCACCGAAACCATCAATTCCAGGGTCTTTTGAAGGGCCCAGCTGGAACACAACCACTTTAATCTCTTCACACATTGGGATGTGACACAAGTTGTCATTCATCTCCCTAGTCACCACAGTAGATAAGTAGCCTCAGGCTCAGCCCTAGATTGCTCAGAAATAACTCTTGGAAATACTTCAAGAAGCTGTTATGAATCTCTTTCTCAGAATCCACCCATGTACTATCACTGCCTTGGATCTTTAAGATAGCATTCCACCATTGTTTTTGAATGGTGGAAGTATGAAGAACTTGAAATATTGATCCCCAAGTTTCATATGTTTGAGTCCAGACTTTTGAAGGGTGAGTTTGGGAATGCTTCTGCTGCCAGCACAGCTGCTTTCCGATAGCCGAAGCAGTTTTAGTGTGTTTGATAAAAATAAGATTTCTACTTTTCCGGACAGTTTATGCTGTCCCACACCAGTTTTCAGGAAGCAAGGGGGGAGATGCTTTTCCAGAAAGTGCTTTTGATTAATTTATCTACAACCGATTTTGACCTTACAATTTTTTTAAATATCAATAGTTATCTTTCCGGAAATGACACGTGTCATATATTTTTGTCATTTTACCCTCTCACAGCAACTTCACAGTTGATTTTACCAAACACAAAATTACTATATCAATATTTCACAACAGCTTCTACGTAATATTTACCAAACAACATTTTATCAAGAATTCACAGCAGCTTTCTACAGTGTTTTCACACAGCACCTTTCTACCACCGCCACAACATTCCCAAACTAGCCCGAAGCCAATAACTCTCTTCCCTTCATCTTCCAATTTGATTTTACTCTTCAGCTGTGCTTGTTCAACTTCAAGTGTTAGCGGAAGGTTTCAACTGAATGTCAGCTAGCAGAGTAGTTTTTTTTTTAGAAAATGTTTTTGTCATTAGTCCGGTACGCGGGGACCTCATGCAGGGGCTTCCAACGCTCTATCACTTGAGCTACCACCCTAGCTAGCATGGCTTTGAGGCCAACAAACCTTTACTTTTATTTGTTTATTTATTTATTGATGGCACGTAGAACATCATTAATAAATTCTAAACTTGGCTTACGACTACGAGGTTCGAACCCGAGACCTGGTGTAGGAGCCATGAACTGTAAATGCACTTATCACTTGAGCTATCACCCATTTGCACAATCATTTCTTTTAAAGTTTCGATTTATTATTATTATTATTATTATTATTATTATTATTATATATATATATATATATATATATATTTTTTACAAAAAAAGAACAAACAAGGGCTTTTGCTGTAATTCGTTTGGACCCTTTAGGCCCGTCAGCCCATTGATACAAGTCCACTCTTCTTCTACTAGAAAAAAAAAGGGATGGAGTAGAAAGCGCAAACTCTTGGTGCTCACCTTTATCACCGGTTTGGTTTTAGGGTGAAATTGGCGGGAAGGCGGTGTGGGCATTTTCACTCTCCGCACTCCAATGGATCGTTCCAGCGATGATCGTTCAGGTACGGGTTTCGATTTCCGATCTCATTTCCGATCTCTCTAGGGTTCTTACAGGTTGCTCCTATTGCTATCGATTAATGAAAATTTAGGTCTTCTGCGATTCATGGTGTTCTATTTATGTTGGTTCGGTGTGTTTATGTTTATGAAATCTCTCGTTTGATTTTCTGTTGTGGGTTTAGGGCACTAGACCGAGAATGAAAACCTGAGATAAAAGACCACATTTGTGCAGTTTTCAGAGACTGATTTTGATGAGTCTGCGTAATGATCTTCTGGGTTATGAATGGTTACTAGGGCTCCGTTTGGTTGGTGGTAAAACATTTTCCTGTAAAATGTTTTTCCCTTGTTTTGGTGTTTTGGTGCTGTTTGGTTGGAAGTAAAATGTTTTCCTGTAAAATGATGTAAAATGATTTACACATTTCAAATCGGTAAGCCATTTTCCGGAGAAAGGAGCACAACAACTCATACTAACACCTCCACCACAACCCATCACCGCCACCCACCTTCACTGCCATTTCCGTCACGGCCCACTGTTTTGGCAAGAGTCAACCAAACACGAGAAAATAATTGCAGTCAAAGCTTTTTCACACAAAACATCGTAAAATGTTTTATTACTGCGAACCAAACAGGGCCTAGATCTTTCATGTTTCTGATTTTCATTTAGTTCTTCTAGATTTGGGTTCGTAATGGTTCATTCATTAGATTGCTATGTCTATGTGTATAATCTGTGGTTCATTTGGGTTCCTGATGGGTTCCTAATGGTTCATTTAGGAGACAATTTAACTACCCTACTGAATGAAACAAATAAAGTACGTGTGTTTACCTAACCTTGACCTCTAATGTCCTGTATTTTTGTGGTTATACAGTGTTATGAATGTTCAGGCTGGTTACGGAGATATTGTGATTTGTAACCAATGTTAGAATAATGCGATTGAGATAATCACTTTGTTAAGTTTTCCTATTTGGTTTTCTTTTCTTGTGATTGTGAAGCAAATATATTGACCTCATTATAATAGACTAGGTATTAGTTCAATGTATTGTTTTGCCAGTCTAGTTTGTTAATTGAATGAATCGGCTAATTTTCTTGCAGATATGAGCAGTTCAAAGATGCAGAAGACGTTGGAATGTGAACCAGACCGCTTAAGCAGTTTACCTGACTCAATCCTTCATCATATTCTTTCCTTTCTCTCAACCAAAGACCTCATGGTGATGATGCTGCTTCCGCGGTATGCGCATCTGTGGAAAAATATTCAGAGTCTGTCTTTCGATCAGTGTCTGTACCACGATTGTGCGGATCTTGAGTTCGATGTTCAGGCATATGATGAGAAACTGTTGAGTCTCATACGTAATGTTCTCCTTCATAATGAGAGCCCCCAAATTCAGGAGTTCCGTCTCAGGTTTCATTTCTGGTTCTACAACTCTTTATATCATGAAGAAGGATCTGAAGAGATCAATCAAGAGATGCGGATGGCTAGTGAAATTAGTTCCTGGGTTAAGTTTGCCATTAAGAAAAGCGTTAAGATTCTCTGTTTGGATTTTAAGGGATGTGGTTTTCTGGAGCCAGATACTAACTATACATTACCAAATATTGCTTTAAGTAGCAATTTTTTGATGGAGCTTAAATTGGTTGCATGTGACATCAAACCTCGAGGCAAGATTCAACTTAAGTCTTTGAAAACTCTATCACTTGGATATACAACATTGAGTGACGAGACTATGGAGGACATATTAGTTGGGTGCCCTTTGCTTGAGGAACTGTCTCTGATGGAAATTTGTGGTCTGAGTGCTTTAAATCTTAGCAACCCTAAAGTCAAGAAATTGAAGCTTATTCTTGGATTTTCGCTGCAAAAGAAACTGAAGATCTCTTGCCCTTATCTTGTATCATTGGAAATCGCTGGGTGGATAGAGCAAGCTGACATAGTGAAAGCACGATCTCTTGTTGATGCTTCCCTCCATTTCAGCTATTGTTTTAAACATGAATGCAGAGAATATGATCCTATCAAAGCGCTTCTCAAGAGCCTTAGTACATCTAAGGTTCTTACACTGTGTCGATGGTGTATTATGGTATGCAATTTAGTACTCAATTTCTTTTCTTGTTGAAATATGATGGAGATTCTTTTATTTTATTTTTTCCTGGTTGGGAATTTTTAGTTCTTGGGATCTAGGTAGTTAGAGGGCTAAATTTTTCTGTGACAGCATGCTTAATTTATGTATGCAATTAGCAAAAGGTGCACGGGCATACCAATGACTCTATCAACATTTGTTTCCTGCAAAAAGCATGATGATCATATTTAGTATTAGTTGTATTGCTGCTTTGTGCCTTTGGTTGAAATTTGCGAGATAATACTCTTTATTGTGAAGCTATTAAAATGTATCTCCCTCCTAATAATCACATAACATTTGTCGGTACGTCTCATGGTAGTCCTATTATAATAACTTACTGTTGAATATTGATAATGGTCTTTAATTTGCTAGTATGTTTTACTAGTTGACATGTTTATATTTATATTTGTATCTAACTGCCCATGGATACAAATAATCTGGCTTTGCATATCGAATTTAACATAGAGGTGCAGAATCTTGTCAAGAATTTGTCCAGAAGTAGCAATATTCAACAGCGATGGTGCTTTGTTCTTTGAACTATGAGTTGTATCATGCTACAAACTTATATTCAACATACAATTATTTTGTGTCAAGTCCAAGAATTTTTTTCAAGCAGTAAAAGTGCAAGCTGGTCCTTGTGCTGTAAACACGCCCTTAATAATAATCACTTTCCAAATGTTGTGTAGAAAGTATTCGTTGGGGCTAGCCTCACCACTTGGCGGTGGGGGCCGTCAATAAGAATTTAACACATGTGCATTAGTCAAATGGAGCCCACCGATTTCTGAATATATGTCAGAATGTGATTGGCCTGCTCCACCACGTAGGCATGCCACTATGGTGGAGCTATCCCCAATGAATACTGTCTCGGGCTTGTGGCACTTCAAAGTTTGTTGACTACTATCTCCCTCAACCGGTATAAAGCTAATTGAGCATAAAGTTATATGGAAGATTAAAAGGAAACACCGAAGCATATGATACCTTGCTTTTCTGTAAGGTAACAAATTTGAACTATTCTTAATTAATATCCTGAAGTGGGGCATTAGTTGAGAACTTGATTGCTTATGGGCTTACAGATGTTGTGATCATCCTCGATGAGAAATGATTTCCCTTCTGTCCCTATGCGTGTTTCTTCATTTGACTGTAAAAGTAGTGATACCTATCCTTGCCCACAGGAAGGATGGCAATTAATTTCCTCCTTTGTCTGATGCTCTTGTGTCATCGCAGGTTCTTACTATAGTGAAGTTTATGAATATCAAGTGGCCAACGTTCGGTTGGAAGAGCCTTGTGGTTGAAAGAACGCCTTTGACCAAATGGCATCTCCCAGGAGTATTAAGCTTGCTAAAGAATTCGCTTGACTTGGAGTCTCTTACCATATATGTAACCACAGGCGGAGGCGAGGAAAAATTCATGCGGGTATGTAAAAGTTTCATATTACGTGACATTTCTTTTTGATGCCGGCCATGCTGCTAAATGAGTTCTTTCGTACTTGTTCTGGTACAGATTTGTCTTAGGAAACGTTATCTGAAAATGAAATTTCAGCGAATTAGAAGTCATCACCACTAAAAACACCTTAGGATATGTCGATTCACCATTCACCCCTATAATGATAAGATATCACCTGGAGAATCCTCTCTAACATACCGAACCTGAGCACGCCACAAAAGGAATCCACCTAATGATACATAACCGAGTTTAGATTATCAACTTGACGGAATCAACCAAAGAGATTAAAGTACATAATTCAGATAAAAACGATCACAAAAGAACAGTTCAATTTTTCAAGCGGGTCATGCTACAACCACTTTCAATGGAATTAAAGCTTTTTTGACATCAATGAATTACATTGCCCATCATACTTCACATTCGTGGTATAAACTAATGGGAAGGTAGAAAGGTTTGGGGCATGGAGTGTCATTCCCGATATATGTGTGATGCCACAAACAAAAAATATCCACATGGTTGGATTACATGTCACCGGAAATCTACTTAGAGAGATTTGATTGGCTTAAACATGCCACTCTGGAAAAGTAACCTGACATATGTCTTGTTTAGAGTCTTTATATCTCACGTGGCATAAGGAGATTGAACTTGTGTGTGTGTGTGTGTGTGTGTGTGTGTGTGTGTGTGCGTGTGTGTGCGTGTATTTATATATAAGTTTTTTATATATCTCTAGAAAACTCCAGTCGACCAGTGTTGGAAATAGATTCATGCATCTTTCCGATGTTGTACAGCTTTATAACTGATACTCTCTGTACTAGAACGGTTTTTGAATCAAAGTTGACTCACAATCCGATTCTCAAAAAATTCAGCAACTCACGTTCCGCATCTAAAATCCTTTAAAACCTCGGACCTAATGATGCGCACCAATTTGCATATAACCATATTTAACTTGGGGAATATGCATGCTTCTGAAACCCAAAGAAACTCAAAAGCAAAGTGTAGTCAATACAAATGAAAACCTAATTAACCCTTGAAAATTGTGAAAATTCTGTTTGTAGATCATAGCGTGATAAAAAATTTGAATAATACACAATTATTTCAACCTAATAAAGAATGTCTAGCGGAGTCACAAACACAAAAAATGAACCCGTTATAGGACCATTGTAAAGAGGTAAGAGGAAGAGAAACTGTGAAGATAGAGTTGGACATACTTGCTCCAAATATGCCCACAGAAAGTGAGTAGTAGCATTGTCATGGGTTCTTTATCCCGTCTTCTGGTTCAGCCATTGCAAGCGTCTGAGAAGAAGAGGGAGAGACAAAATTCAGTGTTCATAGTTGGGTGATGTTTAAACTTTAAAGTCTTCTAAAGTATCTCTAGGCACAAACGTAAATTTAATGGAGTAAATTGTATGCTGCTTAAGGGCAATGTTGAATTAATTTTCTTTAAAGCAAATGACTACTTGAACAAAAAATATCCACATGGTTAGATTGGCTTACACATGCGACTCTGGAAAAGTAACCTGACATATGTCGTGTTTAGAGTCCCAATACATGTATATATATGTGTGTGTGTGTGCGTGTGTGTATATATATATATATATCTATATCTGTGTGTGTGTGTCTATATATATATATATATATATTGTCACTTCTCCCTCTAGAAATCTCCGGTCGACTAGTGTTGGAAAAAGATCCGTGCATCATTCCAATGTTGTAGAGCTTGATAACTTATACTCTCTGTACTAGAACTGTTTTTTAATCGAAGTTGACTCACAATCGGATTCTCAAAATCTCAGCATCATGGTGGCGTTAATGATGCGCACCAATTGCATTTAACCATATTTAACTTGGGACCCTTGTGGCGTTATATGTACCGTTATGGAGAGTGGAATCAGGCCTTGAGTTCACTTGTGCCCGTTAATGAGGTGTTTCCTTTGACCTTCTTTGACCAATCTACGTGCAGAAATTTCATTATGTGAAATAACATGTTATGAAGTTTGTCGAATTCTGGGTTTCTACGACTTTTGTATATGTATTCTGGTATGCATTGTGTCTATTGATCTGTGCTTCCTTGGTACATACCTTTTCTTGCTCGACTCATTCTTTTTTTGGTTTAATAGAACCAGGGGGAGTGGATGCTGTCACACGACTTTGATGGGGAGAACTACTTGAACTCAGAAAAAGGCGATTTCCCTTGTCTGCAAAACCATCTGAGGACTATCACGCTTATTGGCTCAGTAACAGAACCATATGCCGTAAAACTAATAGAGTTTCTTCTGAAGAAGGCAATGGTCTTGAATAAAATGATAATCGTCGCTAAGAAGGATCGTTATGCAGAGGAGGGAAGGCATCCAACCCCGGTTGATCTTCTACACTTTTCTCAGAAGTTACTGAGCATGCATAGAGCCTCTTCTAATTCCACAATCCAGTTCTCATCTCCAGGTTTATGAGAGAGCTGTTGAAAGCTGCATACAGCCTTTTTCTGCAACTATTTTGAAGCATCATGGTTATGCCATGTATGTATGGCCTATTTTTCTACGCGTTCCCTGTATTTGCTATTGTTACTGGCGATATTGTCACCAACAAAGACTATTTTGAAGGGATTTTCTTTGGTTTCAGAAGATGGGTCAAATAATAAACCTTGCTCTTGAAACCTCTTCACTGTTGCCTTCTTTGTTTGAGGAGATTCACTGTTGCATCTGTATCAAGCTTTTAGAACATATTTATAAAAGTGTACTGCTGTTACCACCGTTCGTCTCCCAGATGTCCATTTGTGTGATTTTTCGTCTTGGTTACCACTAAATTCTAGTAGTTAACAATAATAAACCTCGCTCTTGAAACTCTTGAAGATATGTGGATTCTTGTGAAATCGCCTTGTCTTCGGTGTGTCTTCAAAGTTTTAGCCTTCGTCCTCTTTGCTCTTTGAATCTGTGTGTTCTTGCCTCTCCAAAGCAGTCCAAATCAGTCCCCTCTCAATGATTACCATATGGAGCAGTTATCAAGTTTAAATTGCCTAAACTGCATTATTAGGACCTTAAAGTTGTCCAAACTTGCTGACAGTTAGCCCTAAAAATCAGGTTCAAAGGTCATTTGGGCCTTACCAGTTATTTAATTTACCCCTTCTTCGGTCTTAAATATTTCTGTTAAAATTGCGGCTACTTTGTCTTCTGTTTTTAGTAATTTCTTCTGGACTGGTACCTTCTCAAGAATCTCTTCATTGTATTTCATGAAGAGATTGAGCCTTGCTGGATCTTTACCCATACTCTCTTTTTCTTTGTTAAATCCCTCTATAACATTCTTCATTCTCCATTCCCCTATCCTAACTTCAATCAAACCACTAATTATGTTAATGTTAACACCTTATACTTTCCGTGGAAGCATCTTTGAAAACTCAAGCTACCTTTTAAACTATTTTTTTTTGTTTGACAATTAGCACATCAAGCTATTCCTACGAGAGATCTCTTATCCTCTAGAAGTATTAACTATAACAATGTTTGTGCTCTTTGCCACTCTTACTCTGGAACGATTAGCCACCTTTTCTTCAAATGTCAGTTCTCTAAAATCTTTTGAACAAAATACATTTAAACATTAATTATCACTGCTCAAATTTTGCGGACTGGATCAAAAGTTGGATCAAAAGAGCTTCAAAAATTTCTTTATCTGGGACAGTGTTGGATTATTACCTGTTGGATCATATGGAAGACTAGGACTGCTGCTATCTTCAACAATGTCACTCCCTTTATTGATACATGTTATCAAGAGATTTTGGGACTCACTACACAAATCTACAATGCTTTTAATTCTCCTAACATTTCTCATGACACGCATCATTAGTCTCTATCGTAGAAATGAAGAAGGCCAAAGCGAAATCCACATCTTTAGACACTGCCTCAGATTTCCAGAAGCCTCCAAGGTAACAGAGAAATCCAAGAGCATCTAGTGTAGATAAAGGAAAAGCCCCTATGGTGAACTTGGGAGAGGTGAAAAAGAAGATAAACTCTTTTTGAAGCAGCCCTGGATCGATTCTTTGAAGGAAAAGCTAAGGATGAAGAAAAGATGAAAATGGTCTTTGAACAAGAAAATAGGAAAATGGAAGCCACTGTAGAGGCATACCAAGCTAAGACTCCAGGTTTCATTCTGGTTGATGGCAAGAAGATTGATCCAAATGAAGAAACTCTTTACAAATTTCTTGAGAAAAAATCAGGTACAAGGAAAGTCAGCTCGGCTTAAGTTTCCGAGGGGTTCTAAGTTGTCGCTTTTTGTTTCTCCCTTTGATGTCTTGCTGTTTAATCTCTTGTTTAATCTCTTGTTTTAAGACTCTCAAACAATGTTGGTGTTTTAGGTCCGAGCTTGTATTCCTGGAGGTGTTAGGTGCTTTGGTCGTTTTGGGGCTTAGCCTGTTGGGTTGGTCTATTGTGGGCGTTCTTGTTAGTTTGTATTTCATCATATTAAGTTGATGTTCTCAATTTTCAGCTAAACAAAATGTCATTTGGGTCTTCTATAATTGCTATTTCAGCTCTTCAAAGTTCCATTAATGCAATCAGCTCCTCAACATTGTCATATTGGTTCCCGATTTTGTTTCCTCGCCATTATTTTGTCAATTCCAAGTGGTTGAATAATATTTTCCTCATCCTGTCAAGTACGACATAAGTACTACCAATACAATGATATAAAAAGATACATCAATTAAGCCTAAATAGAAAGAAAAAAAAAAGCTTTTTATTTTTTTAGCATAAGCCAATTGCATCAAAATTTGGGCTTGATAGCCCATAATGTCATTTTGAATTACATCATGAGCCCAAATTGGCTCGTCCAAATGCCTGGAACCAAATGCACGTTTCTTGAGTCCCTTATTTAGCAATGTTGTGAGCACATATGTTTCCTTCTCAAGCTGTGTGAAGTAATATATACTCCACCTTTTGTCCAGTCATTGCTAGGCACTCATCATCGACTCTTGCACTTTCGAGAAGCCCATGTACTCCTCCCCTAGTCTTCTCCACTCTTTCATTTGTTTCATTGCTTAACAAAGCTATGTGAGTCCGTTTCTATGGTAGCCAGACTGATTTCTAGATGTTGAATCAGCGTTGCTTATTCTTTTTGCACTTTTACTTATGCTGTTTAGCAGATGTTCCGAACAGAATTTCGCAGCACTTCCCTGCGATGAAGATCCCATTCCCATCTCAGACGATGATTCTAACGGCAAATTTATGTCTCTGGTGGTCCCAAGTCACATCCGTATTGACCTTCAATAATCCTGGAGGACGATCATGTTCATCTTGCGGCCTTTTATCTTCCTTCTAAGCTCTCTATTGCACGAGTATTTTCTATATTTTCCAACCATATATAAGTAGAACATCAATAAAACTAAGGCAGAGCATCCTAATGTAACGGTTAAATATAACTCTTAAAATGGGGTTGTCACCTATCATTGCTATTTCTCTTATAAAAGGACCCATGCATACCCTTCTCTACATCTAGTCTATTATGTGTATAGACTGATTTGTATAGACGAGGAGTTGATTTGGACAGTTTCTTGTGGTCCTGAAAGTAGAAACACAAAACAAACGACACCTGGTTGTCCTGTTTGGGGACCGAAGATGAGAGGCGGTTTGGGGTAAGAGCGAGGCAACATATGTTATCCAGAGGTGAGACAACGATGGCTGAGTTGAGCTGATGTAGCTGTTCAATGATGGTTGTGTATGTTTATTATGAAGGGGACATATCATTTATATACACGTCATTAAAATGACGTGGGTGAGAACAAGCGATGGTAATGGAACTCCGCGTGGCCTTAACGTCCGCCTAATTGAACGACCCGCATCCCGTATATGTAGGGATCGTGGTCCACGATTTCAGGAACGTGACACTCCGGTCGCGGGTCTCTGGATAACATACGAGGGTCGCATTCGATATTAGCACCTCGCACACGACAGACCTTACTCTAGCCTCCAAGCCACTCGCACTCCCAAGTCCTATTAGCAGAAGGCGCATATGCAAAAATAAGCTTCTTCTTGTGCTGATTTTGCAAGCCGGTGAATTGTCACATCCTGAACCTCATGCTGGAGGTTCAAATGCTCTACCACGGAACTAGCACTTATTTGCCTGCTGAATTAGCACTTACTTCCTCCGTTTTTTTTTTTTTTTCTTTTCCTGGAATGTCCTGGTTTGACGTTTCAACAAGTAGCTGAGTCAATTTGACTCGTTGATTTAGATAACGAAAACGATATAATTTTCTGAACTTTTTCCATGTTATTGTAGAGTAAACTTTACTCTACAAGACCATACAAAAATTACCAGATTCTTGCATCATTTTGCTAATCAAATCCCCGAGTCAAACAAACCCAATGAATAGTCAGAGAAAATGAAGTGAGTTTAAAGAAAAGTACTACCTTTGTTCTCTTTCAGCTTATTTCACTTTTTGACACTATTCACTGGGTCACTTTGACCCGGTGATTTGGTTAGTAAAAGACTACACAAATTTTATAATCTTTGCATGATCTTGTAGAGTAAACTTTACTCTACAATACTACGAAAAAAACGTCAAAAAATTTCATCGTTTTGCTATCTAAATTACCGAGTCAAAGTAACCCAATTACGGGTAAAAAAAGTTCACCTAAGGTGAAAGAGAAAAAACGGAGTTAGTATTTGCCTAGATTTTTTTTTGTCTTTCGGTCAAAGAGATGTGCTAGATTTGACCAGTGGAAGAAAGAACAAACAAGCGCTTCTGTTGTACTACCTCTGTTTCTTCTCTATCACACCGGTTTGACTTTTGTCACTATTCACTGAGTCACTTTGACCCGGTAATTTCTTTAACAAAACGATGCAACTTTTTGATAATTTTTTCATAGTGTTGTAGAGTAAAAGTTGCTCTATAACACAGTGAAAAAGTTATCAAAAAATAGTATCGTTTTGCTATCAAAATCACCCGGTCAAAGTGACTCATATACGAGTCAAAAAGGGAGGTAGAGAAGAAAGGGAGGTAGTAATTCGTTTGGGCTCTTTAGGCCCATTAATACAAGTCCAGTCTTCTTCTACTGTACTAAAAAATATTTAAAAAAATGGAGTAGAAAGCGTAAACTATACTCTTCTTCTTCCTGCTCACTGATCATCCCATTTATCACTCTCCTTTGGTTCTTGGGGGTTTTGGGTGGAAATTGGCGGGAAGGGTGGACGGCCATGGATCGATCCAGCGATGATCGATCAGCAGGTACGGATTTCGATTTCCGATCTCTAGGGTTGATCTAACAGTTTGCCCATCGATTAATCAAAAATGTAGTAGGTCTTGTGCGATCATGGTGTTCTTAGTCCAGTTAGGGTTTCCATTTAATTTGGTCCGGTGTTTTTTTATGTTGTGGGTTTAGGGTATTAGAACGAGAATGACAATCTGAGTAAAAAAAGACCACATTTTTGTAGTTTTCATATGTTCATATGTTTATGAAATCTCGTTTGATATTCATTTGTGGAGAAAAAAATACCACTTTTTTTTTTTTTTTTTTTTTTTTTTTTGCAGATTTCAAAGATTGATTTTGATGAGTCTGCTGAATGATCTTCTGGGTTATGAATGGTTACTAGATCTTTCATGTTTCTCTGCTTCATTTAGTTCTTCTAGATTTGGGTTCTTAATGGTTCATACATTATATTGCCATGTCTCTGTGTATAATCTATGGGTTCCTGATGGTTCATTTAGTTCTTCCAGACTTGGGTTGCTAATGCTTCATTCATTTAGGAGACAATTTGACCATACTGAATGAAACAAATATAGTACGTGTGTTAACCTAATCTCTATGTAGCACTGAACCGGGAACGGGGATGTGACGAAACGGCGACGGGGACGGGACGCCGGAACGGCTATTATCAGAAATTGGGGAGACGAAACGTCGGGGGAATGGCATAAATATCTATATATATACATATGGCAATAGATACACACACAAATGTATTCTAACGTGCATAATACATAATTACACACTAGACAAAATTGAAAGACAATAATTAAGGTCAATACAAGGACACATTTACTCTATAAATATGTGGAGATGCTTGAGAAATTTGAGTTCCATGAAGTCTTCAAAGTATCCAAATTTATTATCTCCGTTTAAGGATAAGTGGCCACGGTTTAGATTGGGGTCCGGGATCTTGATAGGATTAGTAATATATATCATATTTTACTTACAAGTAGCATCCCTTATATTTCTTTAATTTATTATAATACACCTGAGTGTTATTTTATACCCTGAAAAGGGGGAACACGTCTCCGGGAAGTTCCTGATAAGTTCCGGACTCATTACTTTTAGCGGAACGCCATGTGGCGTTCCGGAAACGTTTCGTGGAGTTCTGGCGGAGTTCCGGGACGTTCCCGGAACGGGGACGTCACGTTACATGGAGTTCCCGTGCATCATAGCCTAATCTTGAAGTCAAATGTCCTGTATTTTTCTGGTTATGCATTGTTATGAATGTTAAGACTGGTTTCTGTATCCAATTTTATAATAATGTGGTCGAGAGAATCACTTCGTTAAGATTTCCTATTTGGTTCTCTTTTCTTATAATTGTGAAGTAGATATATTGGCCTCATTATAATGGACCAGGTATTAATTCAATGTATTGTTTTGCCAGTCTAGTTTGCTCACTGAATGAATCAGCTAATTTTCTTGCAGATATGAGCAGTTCAAAGATGCAGAAGACGTCGGAAGGTGAACCAGACCGCTTAAGCAGTTTACCTGACTCAATCCTTCATCATATTCTCTCCTTTCTCTCAACCAAAGACCTCATGGTGACGATGCTGCTTCCGCGGTATGCACATCTGTGGAAAAATGTTCAGTGTCTGTCTTTCAATCAGTGTGAGTACCATGATTGTGATGATCCTGAGTTCAATGTTAAGGAATATGATGAGAAATTGTTGAGTCTCATCCATAATGTTCTCATTCATAATGAGAGCCCCCAAATTCAGGAGTTCCGTCTCAGGTTTCATTTCCGGTTCTGGAATTCTTTAGATCATGAAGAAGGATCTGAAGAGATCAATAGAAGGAAGAGGATGGCTAGTGAAATTAGTTCCTGGGTTCAGCTCGCCATTAAGAAAAGTGTTAAGATTCTTTGTTTGGATTTAAAGGGATGTGGTGTTTTGGAGCCAGGTGCGAACTTTATATTGCCAAGTGTTGCTTTACGTAGCAATTGTTTGACGGAGCTTAAACTGGTTGCATGTGACATCAAACCAAGAGGCAAGATTCAACTTAAGTCTCTGAAAACTCTATCACTTGGATATATAACTTTAAGTGACAAGACTATGGAGGACATATTAGTTGGGTGCCCTTTGCTTGAAGAACTGTCTCTGATGGAATCTTGTGGTCTGAGCGCTTTAAATCTTAGCAACCCTAACCTCAAGAAGTTGAAGCTTATTCTTGCATCTTCGCAGCAAAAGAAACTTATGATCTCGTGCCCTTATCTTGTATCATTGGAAATTGCTGGGTGGATAGAGCAAGCTGACTTAGTGAAAGTACGATCTGTTGTTGACGCTTCCCTCCGTATCTCTTATTTTGGACATGAATGCAGAGTATATGATTCTATCAAAACGCTTCTCAAGAACCTTAGTACATCTAAGGTTCTTACACTGTGTCGATGGTGTATTATGGTATGCAATTTAGTACTTACTTTCTTAACTCATCCTGTTTCTAGTTGAATTATGATGGATATTCTTTCCTTTTTTTTTCCTAGTTGCATATTTTGAGTTCAAGGAATTTAGGTAGTTAGAGGGCTAAATTTCTCTGTGACAGCATGCTTAATATATATATATATATATATATATATATATATATATATATATATATATATATGAATTAGCAAAAGAGGCGTGGGCATACCAATGACTCTATCAACCTTAGTTTCTTGCAAAAAGCATGATGTCTACTGTGCTACTTGACATGGATCATATTTGGTATTAGTTTTATTGCTGCTTTGTGTCTTTGTAATCCTATTACAATAATTTACTGTTGAATGTTGATAATGATTTTGACTTTGCTAGTAGATATTTTACTAGTTGACATGTTTATGTTTATATTCGTATCTAACTACTGATAGATAAAAATAATCTGGCTTGCACATCGAAGTCAACACAGAGGTGCTTTGTGCTTTGAACTATGAGTTATATAGTGCTACAAATTTATAAACAATTATCTTGGGTCAAGTTAGTGGTCCAAGAAAATTTTCAAGCTGTAGAAGTGCAAGCTGGTCCTTGTGCTGTAAATACCCCCTTAATAATAATCACTTTCCAAATGTTGTGGGCTTGTGGAGAAAGTATTCATTGGGACTAGTCTCACCACGTGGAGGTGGGGCACGCCAATAAGAATTTAACGAATGTACATTACTCAGATGGAGCCCACCAATTTTTGAATATATGGCAAAATCTGATTTGTGTGCCCTACCACGTAGGCATGGCACTATGGTGGAGCTAGCCCCAATGAATGCTTTCTCGGGCTTGTGGCACTTCAAAGTTTGTTGCTATGTAGCATTGAAACGGGAACGGGAAAGAGACAAACGGGGACGGGGACGGGGACGTTGGAACGGCAATTTTCAGAAATTGGGGAGACGAAACGTCGAGGGAGCGGCAGAAATATTTATATATATACATATATCAGTAGATACACAGACAAATGTATTCTAATGTGTACATAAATACACACTAGATAAAATTGAAATACATTATTAAGATCAATACAAGGAGGACACATTTACTCTAAGTATGTGGAGGTACTTGAGAAATAAGAGTTCCATGAAGTCTTTGAGGTCGTTTGGAAGTCGTGAAAGTATCCATATTTACTATCTCCCTTTAAGGACAAGTGGCTAGAGTTTAGATTGGGGTCGGGGATCTTGATAGGATTAGTAGTATATATCATATTTTATTTACAAGTAGTATTCCTTATCTTTTAAATTTGGTAAAAGACAACTGAGTGTATTTTATACTCAGGGATGTCTCCAAAATGTTCCGAAAAGGGGGAACACGTCTCCTGGAAGTTCCTCATAAGTTCCAGACTCATTACTTTTACCGGAACACCATGTGGCGTTCCGGCGGAGTTCTGGAGTCCGGGACGTTCTCGGAACGTGGACGTCACCGTACATGGAGTTCCCGTGCATCATAGGTTTGTTGACTATTGTCTCCCTCAACCGTTCTAAAGCTAATTGAGCTTAAATTTATATGGACGATTAGAAGGAAAATATGAATATATGATAGAACATTGCTTTTCTGTAAGGTAATATCTCGTAGTTTCAAAAGTTGTACAAATTTGAACTATTTTTAATTAAGAGGCTGAAATGAGGCATTAGTTGAGAGCTTGCTCGCTTATGGACTTACAGATGTTGTGACCATCCTCGATGATAAATGATATCCCTTCTCTCCCATGTGTGTTTCTTCTTTGACTGTAATACCATTTGATATCTTTTTGTTGGGTGCAATAATACTATTTGATATCTATCCTTGTCCACAGGATGTCAATTAATTTCCTCCTTTTTCTATGTAGAAAGTAGTTGATGCTCTTGTGTTATCGCAGGTTTTTACTATAGTGAAGTTTATGAATATCAAGTGGCCAACGTTCGGTTGGAAGAGCCTTGTGGTAAAAAAAATGCCTTCGACCAAATGGCATCTCGCAGGAGTATTAAGCTTGCTTAAGAATTCACTTAACTTGGAGTCTCTTACCATATATATAACCACAGGCGAAGGCTGGGAAAGCATTATGTTGGTATGTAAAAATTTCATATTACGTAGCATTTCTCTTTTACGTCGGGCATGCTGCTAAATGAGCTCTTTCACACTTGCACTGATGATGATTTGTCTTAGGAAACGGTATCTAAAAAGGAAACACTTCAGGATATGTCGATTCACCCTTCTAATGATAAGATATCACTTGGAGAATCCACTCTAACATACCGTACCTGAGCTCGCCACGAAAGGAATCCACCTTAAGATACACAAGCGAGTTTAACTTCACAATTCGAGGGAATCAACCAAAGGGATAGAGTACAAATTTAAATAAAAGCAATCACAAAAGATCAGTTCAATATTTTCAAACGAGTCATGCTACACAATTGTTCCGCGTTAGGTCCTTAGAAACCCACCTTTCTTCTGCATCTCCTCACCACGTGACACACTAGTGTTTTCTTTCTTCATTTCTCTTTTTGTTTCTCTCAACCCAATTTCTTATTGTTATACATTTCTTTGATTATTTTCTTTAGTTATTTTCTTCAAGGAAATTTTATTTTCTACTACTACTTTTTTTTTTTTTTTTTTTTTTGGTACAGAGGAGGGCCTCAGGCCCTAAAAAACAAACCTAACAGAAACCTGACCTACACTATCAGCAGACACCAAGTCCTCACAGAAGAGGGGAGGGGTGCTGAATTCTTCAAAATGAGGGCTTTGGAGATTGGTGGACTTGGCAAGACAGTCAGCCACTAGATTAGCCTCTCTAAAGATAAAACTCAAGTTGCAGTGCAGCTCCTGGATGAGATGAGTGATTTCTGGAATGGGGAGCTGGCTGTTGGAGCTCTGAGTATGATTTGTGATGCTTTGGATGACCTCCTTAGCATCAGATTCTAGGGTGAAATCACTGCACATTTTCCTTTTGGCCATTCTCAAACCCAGTAGAATAGCATACAATTCACCTTGTTGAGTGGTGATGTAGTTGGTATCCATGGTAGTAGTGAAACCCCATAACCAATTTCCAGAGGCATCTCTGCAAACACCAGCAGCCGTGTTGGGATGAACCTGGTAGGAGGGAGAGAAATCCACATTTATCTTCAGCTGGTTTGGAGGGGGTTTAGTCCAAGAGATCAGTCTTGGTTGTTGGGGCATCTCATTGATATTGGTCTTGGAGAGCCGCTGAAAATATCTAGCAGACCAGATTATCTCTCTGGATGGATGAGTAGGCATTTGAAAGTTTGTGTCATGCACCCTTTTATTATGCCAAAACCAGAGTTTGGAGATTGCAGAAGTGAAAATGACTTGCCAATTCTCCTGTCTGAATTTCCCCCAATTCCCAGTGAGGTTTTGATCAATCCAGGGTTTGGTAGGAAGAATCATGAAATCTGTCATTTTGTTGGGGTGAACTAGGACATAGCCACAGTCCCTAATGGCATGTAGAGAAGTTTCGCAGCTGCAGGAGCAGAAAGGGCAGCCACTGGATTCGGTAATGCCTCTCCTGCACTTCAGATCATTTGTGATTAATCTCTCGTTTCTCAAGAGCCAAAGGAGGTGTTTAACTCTAGGGTAGTTTTGGGATTTCCAAAGTCTTCCCCAGTTCCTGTCCTCCGTATCATGATGATGCTCTTTGTTTAAAAGTTTGTAAGCAGAAGAGACGGTAAAGGCACCATTTGAGTTAGGGATCCAACTGTAAGTGTCCAGACTATCCTCCCCCTCTTGCACAATATGAAAGGAGATGAGATTACACAGTTAAGAGTTGAGGTAAGGGGTGATGAAATTCCAGTTCCACCCAACACCATTGATCCAGTAGTGCTTAACAGTCCATTTTCTACTACTACAAGTCTACAAGTTTAAGAGAAAAAAATTATGTTTCTCAAAAAATGTGTTTATATATATTCCATCAAATATCTTCTGTACGACATAATATTTAATTTTTTTATTTGGTTGCAATTTCATGATTTGTCGAACGTTGTAGTAATAATAAACTTGAACAGTCATATTTCATATACTTACTGACCAAACCGGATTGAATATCTCTTTTCGAGTTTGATTTGCTTAAAATATATCTTAATCAAATGACATGATTGTTTGATTTTTAATTTCATTAAATCTTGTCAAATCTGAGTTGTCTGGAATATGATATACGAGCTCAAGTTTTCAAGAAGCTGATAAAATGACCAATGCATTAACGGATGATGTGACATTGAAAATGAGAATTTTTTGTCACGAGGTTTTCGTATTATTTTCAATGTTCATGCCATGAGATAAGAGATTTGATGACATTGAAAATCTCATGTTTGTTTATGGCACGAGATTTTCTGAAAAGTGGTGAATTGACATTGCAATGCGGTTTTCGTATTATTTTTCAGAGTTCATATTGGAAAAACCACAAGGCATGGGGTGGAGACATCGAAAATGAGATTTTAAACTCATTTTCAGTTTTTCAAGTATTAGTTATAACATGAAGGTCTATATATGAAAGATATGTCGAAAAAATGGACGAGGAAAATAAACAAACAAATGGATTTTTTCAGTTCTTTATTAAATGATCAAATCATTGGATTGGTTTGTTTATTTAGAGAAATGTACAAGCAAATTTTTGCCTAGTCGATCCTTGTTCAGTAACAACTTAATTGATATAACTGTATTAAGACTTATACAAAACAACTCTAATTAACAAAAAAAGGAGAAAGAAATATTGGTTCTACATTAATATGCATTGTTTGAAATACACTGACAAAAACATTCTAAAAGGTTTCAGTTACACTGATATTATTATTTTTAGACACCCCTGTAGATTTTTTTTTTTTTTTTTTTTTATTTATTTTTTTTTTTAAACAGAGACAAACGAAAGAGATACTATAATAGAATGTCTGAGAGGCCACATAAATGAGAACAGAGGAAAATAATTGACTGTGATGTAGGTATTGAATAAATTGACTTGGCATTGTCACATGATTTGTGGGAGAGTCACGAGAAAGTATTCATTGGGGCTAGCCTCACCATGTGGCATTCCTGCGTGGTGGGACTCGCTAATCAGAATTTTAACAAACGTGCATTAGTCAGATGGTGCACCAATTTCTGAATATTTCTCCCACCACGCAGGCATGCCATTATGGTGGAGCTAGCCCAACGATATTTGCTCGAGAGTCAAGGAGCACGATGTCGAGAGATCAAATACAAATTATTCAGTCTGAATAATTTGAAAACAAACAAAAATTCTTGATAACTACGGATATTTCATAAAGTACACATCCTATTTATCATAGAACAACCTTCCAAGAATAGGAATACAGTAAAACCCCTGTAAGTTAATACTCGATAAATTAATAACCTCTATAAAATTAATAATTTGACCAGTACAATTTTGGACCCCAATCGATAAAATAATAAGATGGTATTTTTTTTATGTTGAAAAATTAGATGTTGAAAAAATTTAGAAAAAATTATCATAAAAAGGTAAAAAACTGAAAAAGTATTGGTGGATAGAGTTCTGGTTTTCAAGTGTTCCAGCCTGGACCTGACGAAAATGGGAGGCAACAAACACTAACGGATTGGATTTTGTTGACTGGACAGAACCCCATCATATCATTTCTGCTATTGTTCCAAAACGGAGTGTTCCGCTCGTTAGAGTCCTTACACACTGGAACAGAACGGAATTTTCAACTATGGTTTGACCTACTAAACGACAGCTTCAAATTATTGTCATCATGCAGATGCAGCACAAAATGTAGAATAACGTAATGCTGTATAATCGTTAGTGTCATCTTGGTTCGTGGAACATGTCTCAATTTGCCAAATTTTTCGGAAAAGATTTATAAGTCTTGTCAACTATGGTGTGCATGCAACTTTAGAAATGTGCGAGCTTGAGGTTCACCATAGGTGACTTCTATGAACATTATCTAAGTAAATTAAAAAAAGATTCGTAAAAAAAGATTCATATATGAAAAAGAAAGAAAGACAGGATCACAATGAATATTAGGGAGTTTATTTTCCTGGATCATCTCATGCTTTGCATCATCCTATGTCTAGTAATTTGAACACTTAGAGAGAATAATTGCTTACTTGTTTCTCCGGTGTGTGTTGGAGCATTTTTGCCGCACACTGTTTTCTGCATTTTATTTGACAAAAGATCATCAAGGAAATTATTAAGTTTTCAAAATTTAGATAGGGAACCGGTCATTGCCTGCAACTGGTTTGAGGTTGACCTATGGTACAAGTTTTGATGTCGTTTCTCCCTATTTTCTGCACAATTCAGATAGTCCAAGTGTTGTGTTGGTTTCTGAGGAGGAAATTTCTATACATGCATAAGTCTATAGTTTTTGCTTTGAGAGCTAAGAACAAACTTGATTTTGTCGATGGTACGATTGAGGAGCCTCAATTGTGACAACTGTGACTTAGGTGTGACAACTAAGGTTATATCATGGCTTTTGAAATCAATTTGTAAGGACA